>JABUQX010063672.1:85000-87500 GCA_015478945.1 Trachelipus rathkii | reverse complement strand
GGTGAGGAAAGAAAGGATCGCAGCGACTAGTCTGGAGTTGCTAACATCAACACAAACTCATGTGCGACACAGCAAGCCCTGTGGCTGCGAGGGCGTCCTTATAGGTAGCGGCGATCGCGTGTGGAGCTCCCTCGAGCCTTCCTGCCGCTACGGTATCCTATTGAAAGACGATATAAGCACCACATCGCGCCGCAAGATAAGAGGGTCAGTGATAGAAGTCAGGACAGTATGTCTTTTAGCCTTATGATGACCCAGGCATCCTAAACCGTGGTGAAACCTGATGCTCCCCGCTCAGAATGAGAAGCAGTTATTTTCCATACAAAGGGCGGATGAGACCCTTGTATAACTGGGGTAACTGTGTAGAGGAAAAAAAGTCTCGCAGTCTAAACAGAACTCCCAGTTTCTTATGAAGGCAGTCCTTTTAACTAGCATACCTATTTGTCTATGTGAGGTTCCTCAGATCATTTTTTTGTTTAATGTTAAGCGCCAAGGAATGTTTTTATATTGTCCAACAAGGAGAGACGAGAGTAATGTCGAAGAGATAGAAAGTTAGAAGGCTGTCTAGAGAGGGAGATTTGTAGAAGTTCGGTTTTTAAAGAATTAAATTTCACAAGGTTGCGACAGACCCAACCCGGAAACTGCTATCCAAAATCAGCGAGATGGAATCCGGAAAGATTAGAGGAGGCAATTTAGAGTAAAAGAAGGAGCAAGAATTGAAATGAGTTGAAGAATGAAGGGTCGAGTCATCGGATATGAGTGGATAAGAGTTAGATGTGCAGACGAAAAGATCATTATGAAAAGTGGAAATAAAGTAGGAGATAAGACCGAAACCGTGACAAACACCATATATGACAGAAAACGATGAAGAAATAACACGCCCATCAAATACTGCCGATTATTTACCGATTTGAACCAGAAAGCTAGACATAAGTTACAAGAGAAGGAGGAAAATCCAAAGGAGGGGAGCTTGGCGAGCAGTGACGCGTGCCATACCCGTCAAATGCTTTGGATATGTCAGCGCCACTTACGGCAAGTCTCCCCGTAATATCCGAGGGTGGAAAACCAATAATCTGTAGATAGGAAAGTATAACACCACCACACCCAAATCAGTAGACTGAGCGCCCGAAGCGTACTGGCGACGAAAGAAGGGATGAGATTCCGATGGTCTAAGAAATGAGAGTTGAGAAGGGTTCAAAGATCTTAGATAGATACGGTTAAGCTATAGTGATGGGCGATAGTTCAGATAAGGATCAGAAGCGCGCTTCCTTTTTTCGGAATAGGTTGGACATATCCGCGCTTCCAAACACTGAGGGAAGTGCTAGTATTGAGGCATAGAGATTATAGTTGAACGAAGGAGGGGCAGCACGGAGCACACTCCCTCAAACCTTGGGGAGGAATGCCATCCGGGCACCCGCCTTCCCTAACGTTCAAGATTTCAGGAGCCATGCACCCGATCCAATGTAATCTCAGGCAAAGGCATAGGACCCCGGAAGAAGAGAAGAGGAGGAAGAGGAAATGCCAGAATCGTCCAGGGTTGAGTTAGAGGAAAATAGGAGGCCGAAGAGATTGGCCTTGTCAGTTGAAGAGTTAGCAACAGAACCATAGATCGAAATAAAGAGGAAGGAAGGGTAGATTTACAGAAGTTGTTGGAGATGTTTTTGGCAAGAGGCAGAAAGATTTATCAATCAGGGAGAACAAGGAGGTTAAGCAGGCAATTTAGTTTGATGAAGTCCGCTTTGCTCGTCGAAGAGGATCCTGCAACGATTTCTAGCTGAATGAAAATTAGCGAGGATGATGAGAACGAGAATTTTCCACCCCCGAATTTACGCATTGTCTCTTAGCCTGAAATGGCCAGGGCAATTACGAATCGACCATGGATTATGAGGAGAGAAAGATTTGTTTGAAGAAGGAATAAACTTGCTCATCCCATCAATCGATTACAAAGCTCCCACAACTTGTCCGGCAGAAGCCGAAGCGTCACCAGAGGAGAAAGCAGTCATTCCAATTATAATTAGCGTAGAAGCCACGCAACGCCCCAAATTGGCCCGATCAAAGTGGCAGAAAGAAAGCACAGGGTATGATGGAGCTGTTTGGAGAGAAAGTATTAAAAAATTAAGAATATAAGGTTGTGGTCAGATTTACCAATAGGAGGAAGGTGTGTATTTATAGAGAGACGGACTAGTGGTGAAACATAGGTCCAAGTGTTTTCAAGAATTGGTTTAGGACGATCCGGAATGTGTTTGTAGGTTTTTAATTAGTTGCTCCAGATCGTTGAGAATGCTGAATGATTCGGCTTCCTCCAACCTAAATCAGTATGAGAGAATCCCAACCATTATCCAGTGTTGTGTACATTGAAATCCCCCTAAAGAGGACCTCAGTATTTGATGAGAAGTATAACAGTCTCGTGAGAAGTAGTAAGATATTAAAAAGGGTGAAAATCTGTTCTGTTTAGGAGAAACAGATAAGCAGAAGCACAAAGATTATTGTAGTAGAAGGAAGA
>JABUQX010063672.1:72500-80000 GCA_015478945.1 Trachelipus rathkii | reverse complement strand
TTCATCTTAAAAAGTTATAAATTTTTAAACTTTTGTTACTTACCTATATAAGCATTAAATAAGTTTTCTGAACAGCCATTTTGTTTATTTAAAAAGTTTAAAACTGTTTTCACTGTTTTTTTGAAAATTAGCCCTAAGGTGTCCTATTTCTCATATAGGACTTTGAACCAATTCTTATTTTTACAATTAAAAGCACAAACACGCATCACTATTAATAATAATAACATTTAATGCAAATTATTTACACAAAGCCAACCTTATACCAGCAACAATTATAATTTCAACTAACAAATAATTAACGTTATCATTTGTCAATTAAGCCACAAACTGAATTATAATATAAAAATGGAACGAAAATAAATAAAAAAAAGAACAAAACTTCTTTCAAAATATTTCGTACGATAGAAAGAACTAATATTTGACATTTGCTTGCAAATAAAGTAGTACGTATAAAGCCTTTGGGCCTCAGCCCGAAGGGCTGAGGCCTTACCCCCATCCTTCGGAGGGGTATGCCGCTAACACCCCTTCGGGGTGATCCCCCCTCTCAAGATTCCACCCTTTTCAAGGGGCGCATCCCCTCCTGGTTTTCTCCTCTTGGTTAATATGAAACCTGTTTATTCGTTAGTTTAGGTACGTTTATTTAATATTACTTACAGGTGAAAATTAACACTGATTTGGTAAGAGAAATGATGAGTTGTAAGATAATTACTGTTTGCTGAAAGAATGATCGTGTTGAAACGTGAGTCTAGTTAAGTTTTTGTTGAAGTCTGTCAGGTTGCCCGAAAATTTGCTAATGTACCTACGTCTATTCATAGTTCAAATGATGTTATACTCGAGACGTGTGACACTTTGTTGAAGATAGTGTCAATTCATAGTTCGAGATGCTGGTATCTTTGATAGATTGGTCACTTTGTTAAGGGATTTTTGTTTAGATAATAGTCTTTTACTGTTGCTGATCCAAATGATACTCCGAATATGACTGAATCAATAGTCGATAGATCATAGACGGGTGGATATGGTGGGGACTGCAGGAATGGGTGGTTGATTTACTGATTTACTGCTTTAAATCAGTAAACTATTACGCTTTACTATGATATTTTATTCAAGAACTTATTTTTATGTTATGTCAATATAAAAAAAATTTATTTTTATGTTAATTTTTTTGGTTAAAACTTTGTTTATGTTTGCAATTATTCGTTTGGGAATTATGATATTTAGACGAGGTTATGATGAATTTTTTGTTAAATATTTACGAAAGTTGAGTAAAAATTTTGTTAGCTTGCATATTTTGTTGCTCAGTATGGATCTAGACATGGTTATGCTAATTTTTGTTAATAACATTACGAGTTAATGTAGAATTAACTTGATTGTTAGAGATAATGCTTGAAAAAGTGCTGAATAGGTTCGTTTTTGTATGAAGGTTTTAATGTAGTTTACACTGTTGTTAAGCGCAGGAGTTTGTTAATGTTAATAGTTTATTCGCTGCGTAAGTGTGCAGTTTTGCCATTGTACAATAATATTCTTGTCTCTGGTCATCGCTATGTTAGCTTTATTAATGTTGAAACAATGTTACGTTAAGCATATATTCAATGGTTATATATAAAGAACTTATTTTTGTACTAATGTTATTGTTGTTGGTGGTGTTGTTGTTGTTGTTGTTGTTGTTGTTGTTGTTTTGTTGTTTTTGTTGTTTGTTGGTTGTTGTTGTTCTTTTGTTTCTTGTTGTTGTTTGTTGTTTTGTTGTCTAACGGAATATATACCCTTTTGGTTTGTTATGGTTCGTTCGTACGTCGTAATCTTGTTTACTTTCTTCTGATTGGTTGAAAGAAAGAACCTCATTACATTTAAGGGTTGTTTAAGCCTACGATTTTCGTCAGTAGGACATTTTTCGCTGGCTCGTGGCTGGTACGATGGCAAATCTCTCGCTCTCTAACTGTTTGTTGATATTTTCAAACGAGGAGCTCGTTATTCCAACGATGTGTCATTTATATTTAATCGTCAACCGATGGATACCGATACACTTGCTTATAATCCATCCAGAGGTTCAATAATAGACCATTTATTTATTTGTGGTTGAAGAGTTCATCAGATTATCAATATTGGTAGCAAGATGGAATAGACGGCTAAGTGTGTGTCATCTGGATATATCGACTAGCAGTGAAATATCTAACTGGAAGATACGTGAGAGGTTTTAATAGAATAGACGTTGTGTTCTCGTCTGTGACAATATTAAAACCTTGATGTACGAACTATGGAAACCTAATCGATTTTGTGACCTTCATGCGTACGTGTATAAGTTTCACAGTTCGAACATCTGAAAATATTAAGCATTGCTTAAAATAAAATACGAATTAACATCGCACCTTATCGATGTTGACATACTTGAGGATTCAGTACATATAGTACTTGGAGTAATCTATGATATTTACACCCAAACATGTGGTTTCCCGTATAATACTGTATACAGGAATTGCATTTAATACTATCAGCTTGGATGGAACTTTACTTCTCTTTTGTATGGAGAATGACGTTGCTGCCGAATCAAAATATGCTGCAAAATGGTTTTATTGCTGCTGAAGGCATTTATAGTTAATCCTTTCAAAGGGTGTTGAATTTTTTAGAGGATATATGACTTTACCCAACTTGAATTCCCCTATGTTCTCTGATTACGATGAATTAATTATTTAAAATAAACATGTTTTTATGTATTTATATGTTTTTATGTATTTATATAACGCTGTTTTCAAATGAAAATTATATGTTATAAAAATGAAACTTGTTTTACTTCCTCTGAGTTTCGCTTTATTGACTTAAGTTGTTTAATGTAGTGTTTTTTCGTCTGGTTTTGTGTGTTAAGTATTTATGTTCATTAGTTTAAGCTTTACAGAAGGGTAAAGCTTTACGTTGTTTGTCTTTACCATTAGGTATTATGATGGGTTAGGTACGGTTATGTTAAATTTTTGTTAAATATTACAGATTATTTTTTCTTAGTTCATGTTACATCATGTTAGCTTTTATTGATGTGGAAACCTTGTTACGTTAGAGTATATTCGTTGATCAGTATGATAATTAAAACCAATGTTGTGATAATTTTTGCTAATGTTACTCGTGTCAGTGTAGATTAACGTTAATTGGTAGAGATAATCCTTGGAAAGTAAGAATAGGTTACGTTTTCATGCAGTGTTAGTTACTTTACTGGTGTTAGTTTGAACTTTGTTAATGTTAACAGTTTATTTGTGTGTAAAGTTGTGTTAGGTTTGTCTTAGTACATTATTTTCTTAGTTCATGTTTCGTCATGTTAGCTTTATTGATATGTGGAACCTTATTACGTTAGAGTATAATCGTTGATCCAGTATGATAATTACTCAATGTTGTGATAAATTTTAAGTTTAAAAAATTGTTTAAAAAAATTCTTTTCACCCCATGGGTTAAATAAATAATTAAAATTTGTTTAAATTTGTTAGCCGATATGCTTGACAAACGTGCTGAATAGGTTACGTACTTTGTTATGCTAATGTTAAGTTATTTTACTGCTTGTTTAAGTGTGGAACTTTGTTAAGACATGTCAGGTTTCGTCGTTGTGTATTATATTAAAGTTCACAGATGGTGCTCAGTAAGCTTTATTAAATGTGAAAACTTTGTTACGTCCACATATAATTGATTGATCTTTGTATAAAGACTTGATTTTTATGTTTTTTATCCAAAATGATACTCGAAATGTGACATTGAATCAATAGATCATAGATCAAGGATGAACAGGAGGGTGGTGGGATGGATGGTTTGTTTACTGATTTACTGATTTGGGTATGTAAAAACGTTAAATTTTAGTAAAAAATTTGACTTAATCAATAGATCAATAGAGATCAATAGATCAATAAGATCAATAGATCATGATTGGGACAGGAGGGTAGGTTGGGTTGCTGTTCTGATTTACTGATTTACTGATTTAGGGTATGTAAAACATGACAATTTTGTAAAAAATTGACTTAAATGCAATAGATCAACTAGATAATAGATTCAATAGATTCAATAGATCATCACTGGTCAGGAGGGTGGGTGGATGGTGGTTTGATTTACTGATTTAACTGATTTAGGGTAATGTAAAACATGAACAATCTTTAGTAAAAAAATTTACCTTAATCAAATAGATTCAATAGATCAATAGATCAATAGATCACAACTGGTCAGGAGGGCGGGTGGATGGTGGGTTTTGATTTAACTGATTACTGATTTTAGGGTATGTAAACATGACATTTAGTAAAAAAATTGACCTTAATCAATCAAGATTATATAGATCAATAGGCATCAAATAGATCAAATAGATCACACTGGACAGGAGGGTAGGTTGGGGGGCTTATTTACTGATTTACTGTTTTTAGGGTCTGTAAAAAAGTTACATTTTAGTAAAAATTGACCTAATCAATAGATCATAGATTCAATAGATCACAAACTGTTTCAGGAGGGTGGTGGATGGTGGTTTGATTTACTGATTTAATGCTTTAGGACTATGTAAAAACGTAAATTTGGAAGTTATAAAAATAAAAAAGAATAAGAAATTTTAATTTATTTATATTTATTTATTATTTATTATTTATTTAATTTTATTTATTTATTTATTTATTTTTTCTTGATGGTTTTGAAAACATTATTTTCGAAATCTACAGATCCAATAACATATATAAAGACATCAGTATTGTATTCATTACACAATATTTAATAACTCGGCACACCGCAACGGAGCCAGCACCGGTGCGGCTGTCAACTCCTACTCCTCTGTGTCAGACTCCTTTTTCATTCTTTCCTTCTTTATTCCTCTTTCATCCTTCTTTCTTCCTCCTTCGACCTTTGTTTTACTCTGTGTTTTTTTTTCAGTCGAGACCCCCCCTAGGGGGGGTTCTAGACACCTATACGGACTTATAACTCATAATTCGAGTTCTACGGTCTTCTATAATACCTATATAACCACCCACATTGGTTGTTATACGAATGTTTATTAAACACTGCACGCAAGTGGCTCCAACCGGTGCCGGAAGCCACTCCTCGCATTTCCCATATCAACTATTTCCAGAAATTCAATTCTGAATCCGCTCAAATTTCAGCCAATTACGAACACTTCGATTTTTTAAGAGGGGTGGGGTCCCCCTCGGGGAACACGGGGACGTACCTGCGTCTAAGATGAGGTTACCCTAAACCATCTAACCCCCCTCCAAATTTTAACCCATACGATAAACTTAACCCATATCGATATAATCGGAGCCTATAGGATGAGCTGGAGCCGGAGCCTAAAAATCATATTAATAATAATAATAATAATAATAATATAATAATAATAATAATAATAATAATAATAATAATAATAATAATAATAATAATAATAATAATAATAAAAAACTTCCGAGGATGAGACGGAATCAGAGCGGTGCAGTGCGGTGCGGCGCGGTGCGGTGCGGTGCGATGCGGTGTGGTGCGAAACGGGGCAGGAGTCGGAGTCCGGGAGTCGCTCAAAATTGAATCCTTCTATCGAAGGATTCAATTTTTTCGATGTAATAATAATAATAATAATGGGTATGTGTATGTGTATGTGCGCGCGTGCGCTCTCGAGCGCGCTGACGTAATCTCGTCTGCGACGAGATTCACGTCATCACGCTCGAACCTAACTCTCGTTAGGCTTAATTTCGGTCGCTCCAGATCCCGCAAAAAGAGCGTAACAAATATCGGGGTCCCACCCTCGGGGGTGAAGCCTCGTATATACATCCCAACACTGAAATTACCACTGTTACGAGCTTATCCCATACATAGCTTATATTCCAAGTTTCAGACCGATACCTCTATTCCTTCATATCGAAAAGGGTGGGTTCGCCCATAGTGTTCGAATACTACTTATATATATATATATATATATATATATATATATATATATATATATATTATAATATATATATATATATATTATATATAATATATATATATATAATATATATATATATATATACTATTATATTTAATTAAATAATAATATAATAATAATAATTTAATAGTAAATATATAAATAAAATTATATATATATATATATATATATATATATATATATAATATATATTATATATAATATTTATATATATATATATATATGATATATATAATATATATATATATATATATATATATATTATATATATATATATATACATATTATATATATATATATTATAATATATAATATATATATATATATATATATATATATATATATATATATATATATATATATATATATAAAACTATCTTTTAACAAATAATAGACAAAATATATATATATATATATTATATATATATATATATATATATATTATATATATTATAATATATATATATATATATTATATATATATATTATATATATATAACCAAATATAATATATATATATATATATATATATTATATATATATATATAATTATATATATTATATATATAATATATATATATAATATATATATTATAATATATAGTATAATATATATATAGTAAAATTCTATAGATGCAAAAGATAATATATATACTTATATATATTTTTCTGTGTATATATTTTTTTTGTGTTACATATATATATATATATATATATATATATATTTATATACCTGTGTATATAAATATATATATATATAATATATAATATATCTATATATATTATTATATTATATATATCTTATTTATATATATTATTATATTATATATTATTATATATATTATATATATTATATATATATATATATATATATAATATATTATATATATATATAGTATATATATATATATATTTCTCATAAATTTACTATCGTTTTATAAGGTCAATTTCAGTTTCTTGCTTTTTGACTGAGGTGATTCAAAATATTTTCTTTGCTGACTTCTGTGCTGAGATCTCGATGACTTGACAGTAAAGCAAGACCTATAATGCGATCCTCTCCAAAACTATTCCGTAAATACGCTTTCAGACGCCTTAATGTCGAAAAGGTTCTTTCCACTGTTGTTGTGGATACAGGCAATAGTGCCAAGATATTCAGGAGGAGCAATGTTAGGAAACCTCCTCTTGTCACAATTAGCCAAAGTACCGATTTTTGTTTTTGTTTTTTCCTTTTTCTAACAGCCCATTTACGACTTGCCAGAGACACCACTCTCCTTTTAGTGTATTCTCGTGAGGGGTCTGGAAGGTCGTCTTTATAAAAGAGGATGCTTTTTTCAATATGCTTATAAGGTACATTGCACTATTCTGGAAAAATATACTGAAGTGAAATGATAGTGGTTTCATGCAAGAGAAATCGATCAGTCAACGAAGAAATCAGATCATCAATAAACGGAATAAAAACTGAGAGGCGGTAATATGATTCGGGATCTGATGTAGGCACATTACAACGATGTTTCTGGAACTTCGTAGTTCTTAGAATTGTTATTTCAACACCTAAGCTGTCGTATACATTTTTAGCTTGTGTGAATATGGTT
>JABUQX010063672.1:62500-67500 GCA_015478945.1 Trachelipus rathkii | reverse complement strand
TATTTTTGTGAAACCTATTAGGCTATTTATTATATTACTTACAGAGTGTAATTTAACTGATAATTTTGTTGATGGAAATTGCACGTTCTATTTTTGGATCAAGAATTCCAGAAGGGTACTCTGATGGTAATTCAAAAATAAATGTAGTATCTGCCAGAGATGAAGAAAATGATGATGTCTTCTTACCAAATTCATGTGAAACTTGTTAGTATATTTATTTATTTATTTATTTATTTTTAATATTGAAGTAATTAAGCAAACAACTACAGAGAACAGACTTGATAGCTTATTATTTGAGTAAGGTATAAAGGGTTATAAAATTGTATACAAACTAATACTTCAAATACAAAGCTTACACTAATAAGCCTAAATGTATCCTGAAAAGTTTAACCAGCATCGCCTCATCCATTTTAGCATGTAAAAAAGTTTACCACAGACTTAGTACCTTATTATTTGAGTAAGGTATAAAGGGTTATAAAATTGTGTACAAACTAATACTTCAAATATAAAGCTTACACTAATAAGCCTAAATGTATCCTGAATAGTTTAACCGGCATCGCCCCATTCATTTCAGCATGTAAAGAACTGTTTACCACATCTTTAATTATTCCCCTACCTCATACAAGATTTAACATTTATCTAAAAGTATAGATAAATCACCATATTTTCAAGAACTATAGAAACTAGACAGGAAATGAAGCCTTTTTGTAATCTCAACTGTTAAATAAAGGAAGGTTTTGAGGAGGTTAAATAGCTCTTGTTTTTTGTCTTTGTTTTTAAAGAATATTGATTAGATATGTTTAATTATTAAGTATTATTATATATAAATTATATTGTAAAGTATAATTATATTACTTTTACAGTCAGTTTTTAAAAACAACTGTTTTCATTCATTGGGTACTGCTATAAAAAAAAAAAAAAAAAAAAAAAAAAAAAAGGTTTAAAAACAAAATAAATTCATTCATTGTATGCTATATAATTTTTTTTTATTTTTTTTTTTTTTTTTTTTTTTTAAAATTTTAATTTTATTTTATTTTTATTTTATTTTTTTTTTAGAATCTTTGGAATTTGACATAAATTTAAGAATAGAATCCTATCAGCGTGACAGACTAAATCACAATATGCTGTATTCTCATGAATATTAATTTATTCATGAGAATGATCACATACTGAGGTAACAACCAAAATATTATGTATTCTCATGAATATTAATTAATTCATGAGAATGCTCCCATGTTTTGGATTTTATTAAAATGTATCAGAACTTATTTTGGCATGTAAGATGAATAAGAAGCAGCATTAAGAATTGGAAAAATCAGTAAATTTCTATTTAAGATCAGAATCAGCATTGGAAATTTTTAAGGATCTCTCAATCAGATTTAAATCTTAGATTATTTGGCCAATCACATCACTAATATAAAGGTCCTATACTGATTACCTACTTTTAAAGTTCTATCAGCAATTTTTCCAATTTACAAAAAGATATGGTTGCAGAATATAAAGGGGTAATAATCATGAGAAACAAATGAAACTTCAAATACAAAACTTACATTAAATAAACCTAAAATGTATATTGGAAAGTTTAACTGGTATCACCTTCATCGATTTTAGAAAATTATATAAACTACCATAACTGATTTTAGATTGCAGAGATTTGTAGTAGTCTTAAACTTTAAAATTTATTATGAAATTTTAGATTTTTTATTTTCATAATTATTGTGTTTATAAAGCACTTGTCTTCTTTTCTTTATTTTATATTATTATAATGTGTTTATACAGTTTCTTCTTTGGACCCATCAAATAGAGGAATTTCTGCAGGTGGTCCTTTCTCTGCAGTTACTCCATCAATGTGGCCACAAGATATTCTCGTAAAGTTGTCAGAACAAGATGATAACAGCGATCCCAACCATCAACCAGATTATAGGTATTATTTTGTAAATAGTATCACTCATTCTGGAATCTGGATACTGATTTTCATAAAGGAAAAAAAAATTCAATTTAAACACTTTTTTTGAAATTTTAGGTTTGACGAATTTGGATTTAGGGTAGAAGAAGAAGATGGCCCAGAGCAAAGTAGTACAAAGCTATTAAGTCAACCTTTTACTGAAGATCCATTACATAGGTTAGCAGCTTTGCAAAATGAAATTTAAAATTGAGCTATTTTTCTTGTTTTAGGATTATTGCAGTAAAGTTTATATATTTTATGTCAGACTGAAATGGATTGCTTACCTTGAGTTCAGTCATTCAGAAGAAGTTGGAGAACTGACTTGGGATCATGTAGATGTAACTCTTCCCAGAACCGAAAAGCTTCGATCAATGGTTAAGAAAGGGATTCCACATTCATTACGCACTCATTTATGGATGAGACTATCAGGTTATTCATGTTGAATTTGTTGTATTTAATATTTTGTTTAAAAAAAATCATTATCTATAGGTATAAATTTAAAAGTATGAATAGAACAAATGATTCAATTAAAAATGATAAAACTTTAGTAAGTTTAGATAAAATAATGAAAACCAATAAACCATGCTTAATTAGCGTCATGTTTACTGGGGAAAGATTGGATAATAGTTTAGAGACTAATAGTTTCGGTATGCATCTAATAAATAGGCTTGTAGAATTTAAATTTGAGATACAAGCAATTCAATCTTTACTGGACCACATTGACCCAAGTAAAGCTACAGGTCCTTATGCTGTAAATGGTAGAATACTAAAGGAGGGTAGTAACAGCGTTGTAAAGGAATCTATAACATTTGGTGAGGTACCATAGAATTTGAAAACATTGTTCATTGTGCTTATTTATAAGGAAGATTTGGGAAACTATAGGCCATTTAGCTCTCTCTCTCTCTCTGGTCGTAAAAGTTTTGGAAAGGTTATATACCTATATAGAGAAACATTTGGATTATTCCAAGATACTCTATGACTTTCAGCATGGTTTTAGAAAGGGGAGATCATTCAGCATGGTTTTAGAAAGGGTAGATCATAGACAAATCTTTTAAAATTTATGGAATACATTACTGACTGCATTGACCGAGAAGATCCAGATGATATATAAAGAGTGATGCAAAAGTTATCACAATGTGGTATAGGTGGGTGGTGTATGGTTGGATTAAAGAGTGCTTGAGGAATAGAAGACGACAGTGTATACTACTAAATGGCAATAAGTCATCATGGGAAATAGTGAAGAGTGGTGTCCCACAGGGTTCAGTGCTTGGCCTCTATTACTTTTATAATTGATATATAATACTATATATTTATATATATATATTATATATATATATATATATATTATATATAATATATATTTATTATTAATAATATATATAGTATATATATAATATATATATATTAAATATATAATATAAATATAATATATTATATATATAGATATATATATATATATATATATAAATATATATAGAATATATATATATATATATATTATATAAAATATATTATATATATACTATATATATATATAATATTATATATAATAATCTGTAATATATATATTATATATATATATATATTATATTATTATATATATATATATAGTATTATATATACGTATATATTATATATAATAATATATATATATATATATATATAATAGTATATATAAATAATATATTATATATATATATTACTATATAATATATATATATAATATAAATATATATATATATATATATATATATATAGTATTATATATATATATATATATATATATATATATTATACAAGAAACAGAAACAGAAAAGTAGTAGAACATGACGCAAGTTGAAAAGAAAGCCCCTCTTTACCATCCCCTTTATATCCTTAAGTGAGAACTCAATCACAGTATAAAATGGACCTCCGCGCGAGACTGAAAGGAATCCCTCACTGTGGGTTTCTCAATGTAAGTCATCATGCTGAGCAAAGCCTACAACCATACTCCCTCACAAAACCCCACCATTCACTCCTGTTAGGCACCAAACTCTCACATTCTCTATTTCTGGCATTCCTTTACTGACTCAATCCACTTTTTCTCCAGTCTCCCAGATGGTCGATTCCCAGCACATTCACCACTATACCTATGCTTAACCAACCGACATCATCCATCCTTTCCCTATGACCAAACCATCTCAATGTACTCGAGTTTATTCTATCATTTACTCCTTCGCACCACACGACTCCCCTTATGCATTCGTTCATTCCTCATTCACACCTAATGCGCCCCTAAGATGGTCCATCAGAACAACGTTGTACCTTACATCTTTACCTCTTAACACGGGTAACAACATATCCTCATGCAAAACCCTAGCGCACTCAAGACTTTACATCCACAAAGGATTTAATTGCACCAGCCACCTTCCTACCATTCACAACTTTCCTACTACACTCTGCATCACCCGTTCCCCTTTTACCCGACATAAATATATCCTAAATATTTAAACAGATACTTGTTCTAGTTACTCACCATCTGACATAAATCCACACGGCGGACTCCCCTCACTCAATACCACAACCTTACTCTTATCTACATTTACTTTCAAATCCCCTCCTTTTACACACCAGCCAAACCCCTATACCAATCCTCTCAAACTCCCTTCAGATTCGTAACACAGCCAGATCATCTGCATATAAAAGGTAGGGCCCCCCCAACCACACTCTTTCATTCGTCATCATTCTAACACCTTCCCCTACCACCCCTACCTCTAATTATTTCATAACTACATTCATTTATAAATTGAATAACCAAGGAGACATAACATTTACCTGCCTCACTCCGCTATTAATATTAAACCAATCCCTTTCAACTCTATTTATTCTTACACACTCTTCACTATCGTCATACATACTTTTGATTCCATTCAGAACCTACCGCCTACACTATTGTCAACTAATACCTCCATAGAGCTTCCCTATTGATCCTATCATACGCCTGTTGCAAAATTAATAAAACCTAAATACAATTTAGTCTTCTCTCTCATTTTCTCAATCATTTGTTTTATTATAA
>JABUQX010063672.1:47500-57500 GCA_015478945.1 Trachelipus rathkii | reverse complement strand
ACTTCTTTGCTGTCATAGTGGTTGTTTCTTTCAGGGTTTGTTTTTATCTCCTGATTTAATTCCTTGCTTTCATCATATGTAATCTCTCCCTGCACTAACTACTCTATCCACTTGCATTAATGTCGTGACTTCGACCTTCATCTTCAACTCATTTCAATTTTTGATCCTCTGTTTATTCAAGAATTTGCTTTTCGTCTTAATCTTCCTGATCTATCTCTCGTGATCTGGATAGTAATTTCAGGGTTGGGTTAAAGTCTCAAATATTGTGATATATTTGTTATATTCTTTAAAAACTCCTAACTTCTACAGTGAAGATCTTCCTGCTCTAAGAGCACTAATCTTTCCTTTCGTCTTTCGACGGTTCTCTCGTCTCTCTCGTTGAAATTATCTCCTTGGACGTTATAATAAATCAGTAACATTTGGTATTGAAAAGCCTCTATTATCAATAACAGTTGCTCCTGAGGGCGGCTCTAAGTAAACTGGGGTCTGTTTAGACCTGGCGTTAAACTTTTTTCTCTCTCTCAGTTACTTGTTCAGATATACAAGGGTCCTTTCGCCATTGTATGGAGTACTGGTCTCTGGGGAGGGGCTCTTGGTTTCACCCGGCTTTTGGATAAGTGAGTCAAGCCAAACTTATCTCATTTTGAAAAATAGCTTTAATCATATCTGAGTTTCTAGGATGGTGACCTCTATTATTGCGAGCGGCGATTGGTGCTTGTATCCTTTTCTATAGGTACTGTCCGGCAAGGTGCTCGAGGATTTCCACTCGCTACCTAACAGCCTCCGCCCTTTAGAGAACGCTCTCGTAGAACAAAGTATCATGATCTAGTTTTGCTGTCGGATGCTTTTCTTTCTGAAGGAGCTTAATATTACTGATAGATGAGTCCAGTACTCTAATCTCTTACGTGATCTATCATAGCAGATCTATTCATTGTACTAGTGCTAATCTAACATTGTATATAGTATCCCATCACAGTTTAAAGCTGCGTCTGTGCTCATTGAGTGAATTGGCGTTAGATGAATTTTTGAAGGGTTCAACATCCCCTCCTTGAATAGGGTTTGCCAGTGAGCGGGCGGTACAACTGTATAAAAAAAAAAAAAAAAAAAAAAAAAAAAAAAATAAATATAAGATTGACTAAGGAATTCTTTAAGCTAGCTGAACCCCCACAAGAATCCTTAACCTACGGTGAATCACTTCTAGAATGAATTTAAATAGCATAGCGAGGAAGCTTGCTTCGTGAAATAAAAAAAAAAAAGATTCAACAGAAGTGGAAGCCGCTTATTATCAACAATATCAACCTGAAGTGACGATGGTGGCTTTTAGCAAATCAACCTTACTGTTGAGATGAGGATTTGGATTGTTAGGCTTTATAAGTTTCATCGGCCAAAATGCATTGAATCACATTCACCTTAAAGGATACACAAGGACTCATCGTAAGAAATTGAGAGACAGTCGATCAACTTAGAGCAAAGATAATTCGGATTGCAATTTGTGAAGAGAGAGATGATGTTCTATAAAACATGAGATTGGCTGCCTACAGAGGAGAATCTTTTCATCGGTGGCATGAAATGGGCCAAGGTTTTTATTATCTGTGCTGCAGCAAATAATTATCAGTCACTTACTCCTTTCATTCAGTCGAGAGCTGATGGCGTATTTATAGTTAGGTATTAATGTAATCCCCCAAAAAGGACCAGGCCTCAACTAGATACTATGAATACTTAATGTTTGCATCACAATTTGTGAATTTTTTGAATTTGAGTATTGATGATATCTATCTTTTAAAGGAGTTTTATTTTTTATGTCATGTTTGAGTAATAGTTTTTATATTTTTCATTTGTTAACTTGGGTCTCTTCTTTCATTATGTTTATTCTTTATATTGTAGGCTAGTTAACAAATTTCTTGTAAATTGTAATTGTTAAACATAAAAGTAGTTAGTAAAACTGTGGTAATATATATGGAAAATGAAATGGTAATATTATGTGAATAACACAAACATAAAAATTATTATATTTTATTTCATTTATTATTCTTTAAAGATTACTATTTTAATTATAAATATAAATATACTTGGGCACAATATGAAATAAATGCTAAGTATTGGTTGTACAGGAATGCAATCCTGAGTTGCCAAGCAGTACACAAATGTTCTATCTTTTACTGTGTATTTATTATATTATATAAAGTATCCGTATACGGCAACTAAAAAAATAGGAGTATCAGTATAGGTTGGTAATGCTCTTTTCGTGGTATCGGTACATCCCTATATATATATATAGGAATATTTTATATTATATTATTATTATATATATATTATATATATATATATTTATAATATATATATTTATATATTATATATATATATATATATTATATATATATATATATATATATATATATATATATTGATTAGACCAGGGAATTAAGTGTAAGGTTTATAAGTTTGCGGATGATGCCAAGAAAAAATGATGGATGTATAAAGATTCAAAATGATCTTGATAAACTTTTTGGGTGGGCTGAAAATTAGCCAATAAATTTTAATAGTAAAAAGTGTAGATTAATTGAATGAAAAACTTAATTACGATATGAATGGGGATTGGCTTGAATCTGTGGACCAAGAAAAAGCTTTAGGTGTGATTATGAGCAGTAATCAGTATTTGGAAGTAAAGAATGAGCAAATACGATGTTAGGTGTAATAAATTGCATTTTCGTTTACAAGAGCAACGAGGTTATAAGTAAGCTGTATAATAGCTATGTTAGACAATTATCAGAGCATTGTACACAAGTTTTAGTCCCCTATTTATGTAATGGCAGATATGCTGGAGAGAGTGCAGCGTAGAGCCACAACTATGATTTCTGTCTTTGAGGGTAAGAGCTATGGGGAAAGGGTGAATGAGTTATGTAGGAAGGCGATTTCTTAGAGGGGGCATGATACAACTCTACAAAATATTTACTTCTCTCGATAATGCTGAAACCAATAAATTCCTTATGGTAGACCACGGAAGGGAAACCAGGTGATATGAAAATTAAGAAGACATGCCGTCTTGATGTAAGAAAATACTCATTCAGTAATATAGTTGTTAATATTTGGAATAGTTTGCCTCAGGAAGTTGTTGATTGTGACTCACTTGCAGCATTTAAGAGAGGTTTGGATAGGTATATGGATGGTATGGGTATAATATAGTGGATAATGACCAAGCCAAATTGGCGTTTTTTTAGTTAGCTATTAAAGTTTAACTGCATTCTTTAACGATGACAATAGTCAAATTAAAAACTTGTAGTGTATAATTAGCAGTTACGTTAGCTATGGATTTTGCTTTTGGTAGTAGTTGCTTTATACATTAGCCTATTAATTAACTTTCTTTCTACTATGATATAGAACAGGGATGGCGAATCACTGACCCCGCGGGTCACAAGGTGACTCACTTCTCTTTTAGGTATTTATACTGAACAAATGTCCAGTTATACTACTGTGAGAGGAGCCTTCAGGAGGCATCCATACACTTCTTTATAATTTAAGAATCTCAAAAATCTTCGTTCATTATTGAACGATGATTTCTGAGAAAAGTTTAAGAGTATTCTGCAAGATTGTAGAAATATTTGCACTATCAATGTTTGGGCATATTAAGTTTTCGAGAAAAAACGTCATTTTTTCAAGAGATTTAGAAGAAAACCTGAATTAGCTTCCACTATTGGAGAAGAACTTAAATGGCAATGTAGAAGAAAGAGAAAATGTACTCAAGAAGTATTCTTCCATAATTCAAGACGTCAAGCATTCACTTTCAGAGGGGTTTGTTCAATTCCGAGAACTAGATCCAATATCCACATGCTATTCAATTTGGAAGATCTCAAGTTATTAAAGTTCGATTCGCTTGATCTTGATAACTTAAAAATGGAATTATTAGACTTCCAAGAAAGTGCAGTGTGGAAAACAAAATTTATTGAGATTAATCAGATGTTAAAGAAAATTTAAAAAAAAATCTTCAATAAAAGATACTAAATCTATCGAAAGTAGTGCTGAAAGCACCATTCTTCTTCTTCTTCATCTACCTTTTTCTCCCCAAGACTGGGGGTAAGGTGCGTAACATGCATCGGAAAAGAAAAGCAGTAGAAGAATATGACAAAAGTCGAAAAGAAGCACGCTTACGCACTCTGTAACATTAATTAGTAAGAAGGTGCAGTCAGAAAATCCACCTGAGAGCTTCACAGGACGATGGACCCTCACTATGGTAGATCGCAGTGTAAGGGTCATCCTTGGCAGGTGGGCCACAACCAATACCCCCTCACAAACCCCGCATTCTCTTTGATGTTTCGCCTCGGCAACCATTTCCTCTCTAGACTTCGTTTACTGATCAATTCCTTTTCTCGTTTCACAGCGTCGTTCAACACATCTCGCCATATACATCCGCTTACACGACTATCATTCATCCTTTCAGTGACAACCATCTCTAATACTTCGTTCCTCATTTTAATCAATTCTTTCCTCACACCTAGTACACTCTAATATTTGTCTCTGACACATTGAACTTTAGATCTTGACTTCTTATTCCAGAGCATAGTCTCACTACTATTAATTAACACAGATAACACATTCTCATTAAGACCCTAGGCACTCAGACTTAGTGTCTTTTGCCATTTCACGCAACGATTTAATTGCTCAGACCTTCCTGCCATTCACAACTTTCTCTACTACACTCTGCATCATCACCTCTAATAAGAAGTTATACATACTAATCTTTAAACTCAGACACTTGTTTCAGATGCTCACATCTAAATAACTCAAACTGAGGAACTGTCTCACTCTACAACTTACCTTACTCTTTAGTTTATCTTCAGCGACTCCTTTTACACACGCAAATTCTCTACAAATCCTCTCAAACTCTCTTCAATTCGCCAAAAGAACCAATCATTCGAATATAATGTAGGTAGGGCCCTCATATCTCCATTCTCCACTCATTATAACTACATTCTCCGCACCACTCTAATTCTTTCATACCCCATCCATATATGCAAATTGAATAACCAGGAGACATAACACAACCCTGTCTAATTCCTCTTATTAAGTACTAACAATCAATTTTGACACATTATTTAAACAGCTCACTATCGATTACATACTTTGATTCCATTCAGACCTAACACCACACATTACATAAACTAGCCATAGAGTTCCTATTAACCTAATTACACCTGTTGTCAAATATAAAACCACTGTAGAACACATTTGTAGAATGGAATCTCTTACCAAACTCATTTAAACAGTGAAAAAAATGGCGTTAGTTTATCGACATTGTTTGTCCTCTTCCTCCTTGAAGCGTATGTTTTCACATATGAATTTTTATGGGTTATCAGATCGTCATTTGGTGCAGATGTGAGTGCTTGCATGTGTAACTAAAAACAGCAACATATGAACTTTGGATTATTACACTAGGAAACAAGATGCAACAAGTTTCTCATTTACATTAATATGATAAAAAAATTTATGACCCACTTCTGTTTTTTTTTTGTTTTTTTTTTTTTTAAATTAAGGTATCAAAAATGACCCGCTCAATTCAAAAGGTTCGCCATCCCTGATATAGAAGGTTATGAGGCAAAACATTGTTTATTTATTTATTTATTTATTATTATTATTATTATTATTATATTATTATTATTATTATTATTATTATTATTTTCAAAGAGTTGATAAATTTCTTTTGTTACTGTATAGGATTATATAATAATAATAATAATAATAATAATAATAATAATAATAATAATAATAATAATAATAATGTAAGTATAATCATACAATATTATTATTATTATAAATTTGTATTACTTTTATCCTCACTTTGTATCTATCTTTTTTCTGAATAAATACTTAAAATTTAATTAATTATTATCAGGAGCTCTTCAAAAGCAAACAAAATTTGATATTAAATTATCAAGATGTTAATTAAAATAATTAAAAATAATATAATTAATTATATTATTAGGAGCTCTTCAAAAGCAGATCAAATCTGATATTAAATATCAAGATGTGGTAAAAGCTTCTAGCAACGATGCTTTGGTAACAAGTAAACAAATCGAAAAAGATCTTCTTAAAACCATGCCATCCAATGCTTGCTTTTCTAATTTTTCCTCAACTGGTATTCCAAGATTAAGAAGGGTGTTGAGAGCTTTGGCCTGGCTCTATCCGGACATTGGGTTTGTATATTTTCATCATGTTTATTTAACTTCTCAAATTTGTGCTAGTTTTTATTACTAATGTTTAATCCCAACATTATTATTATTATTATTATTATTATTATTATTATTATTATTATTATTATTATTATTATTATTATTAAATTTTGGGAGATCTATTTGTATGTTAGATATTATTGCAGAATTAATTTCTTAAAATTATAAAACTCGACATATTATCCAAATTATTTCGGAATCAATTTCATAAAGTTAATATATATTATCTTTTTTCTTAATACCAAGTCTTTCTATTTTAAATAAAAATTGTTTAACTTGTTTCTACCATAAAGTAATTAAATTTAAATTTAATGTACATTATCAGTTTAAACATGAGACTATGAAACATTTACTAATTCGTAATAATCAAATTTAATAAACAAATACAATTGTTAATTTTTCTTTATACATTTTGATACCATCACTAATAATGAGATCCTAAAGAATAAATGCATATATTCATGGTAATAATTTAACACGTAGCATGGTGGCATATGTACTAATATTTTCTTCTCATTTGTAAATAGTAATGCATGATTACAGGGACTAATATTAGCATGTTTATAAAAAGGGTTTTTTATCAGATATTGCCAAGGGACAGGGACAATGGCTTCCTCTCTCCTACTCTTTATGGAAGAGGAAGATGCTTTCTGGATGATGTGTACAATAGTAGAAGACTTACTTCCTGCTTCATATTACTCTTCCACTCTTCTAGGTAAGAGGTGATAGGTGTAAACTTTTGCTTTGACTGGATTACATATATACAGGGTAAATCAGCGAGATGGGGAAATATTTTGGAAGACAATAGTGTGAGTCATTGGAAATCAAAATAAAAAGTTTATATGAACATGGCTGTTATTCGTAATAGTTTTGAAGATACAGGTGTTTGAATTTTTTTGATATAATACAATAATAGTGAATGAGGCATGTGTTATATTTACAAATGTTCAAAAATTGAACTGTGAACCTCAATTCATTTTACTTCTCGTATCCTAAGATGGCATGTTGCTCTTTTATAAGACTAGCAGTTTCCAAAATGAGAGCAATCAATTCCTCTCGTATTTTTTGTTTGGTAAGTGTTCGTTTTTACCCATCCCATAAACCATAATCTAACAGAGACCAGTCTGGAGACCGTGGCGGACAATAAATCGAATCACCACGGCCAATCCATCGAAAAAGAAAAGTTTGGTTTTGACAGTGAATCTTTATGCGAGCAGTATATGGCAGAGCCCCGTAATGCTGATAGCACCTTTTCCTCCTTATCACCAAAGGAATGTCCTCCACAAATACTGACAATTCACTTTGCATAGTGTAGGTATCTTCTGTTTGTTAAACGTTCTCAGTGATAAAAGAACCAACCAAGTTATCGTCGATTACACCGCACCACAAATTTACTGCAAAGTGATGTTAGAAAGAAGTTTCTACAGTTGAATTTGGATTTTATCATTACAACAATGACTGTTTCGACTGTTATTGATACCATCATGGGTCAAGGATGTCTTATCGTTGAACAGTATGTTTAGCATTAATTTGCAATAACAATTCGTGTTCCTTTGCAGCATATTTGGATGCAGATGTTGAGCATGCTGACGGTGATATGGAAGCAAGGGGAAGTGATATATTGTGTGGTTGACTGTTGTGGAACACTGATAGCATACTAATTCGTCGTTCTGAAAGTAGAACTGGGATCAACTATCTGTAGGATATTTTCCTCTTACATTTCATATTGAGCCTACACACTGATGAGATATGATAACTAGGCCGAGAACCCCGTTAATACGACATTGTTGTAAACTCTTGTGAAAACTTTCTGATTAGAAATTTGTGGCGATATTCTACAACGGCATCATCACAAATGCTTCATAAAGCATACACATTTCTCCACGACACTCAGTTGCTAACCGGATAACGCAGGCGCGTGCAACAAATTAAGACAGCTTTATTATAAACTGCAGATGATAACTATGTTTATATAAACATTTTTTATTTAAAATGACCCATACTATCGTCTCCAAATCATTTCCCTTTCTTTCTAACTCACCATTACTTATCATCATCATCATCACCCACCTCCTATCCCCAGACTGGGGGTAAGGTGCGTCACATGCACCGGAATCAGAAAAGTAGTAGAAGGATATGAGCAAGCGAAGAAGCTCAGCTTACGCTCTTTATACCCTAAGTGAGAACTCGCAGTCAGAAAATCCATCTAATTCTTTCACGGAGCTGCTGACGGACCCACCATGGGCCATTTGTCAATGTAAGGGTTATCCTTGGCAGTGGCCACACACATAAACCTAAAACCCGACATTCACTTCTATTATGCGCACTGTTCTTCTCGCCTCTGCCAAATCTCACATTCTCCTCCAGGGCATTCCTTTACTGACGTCCTCAACTTTTTTTTGGATCTCCCTAGCGTTATTCCAGACACTCACACTATATATCCTCTTAACCACCGACTATCATCCTATCCTTTCACATGGTAAAATAATAAAAAGAGGTTTCCAATTATTCTCTCATTTGACTACATTCTTCACCTACATCTCTAATGCGTTTTATTCCTCATTTTTATGTAATTCTTCTCACACCTAGACGCTTAAGGATTGTCATTCTGACCATTGTATTTGATTATTACTCCTATTCAATCCTACTATTGTTTCAAGCTATATCCTTATATAGACAACATTACACTCATATAGTAAACCCTAGCAATCAGACTTAAATTCTTTACTCCATTAGGATTTAATTGCGCCAGCACCGTTCTACAATTGCACACTTTTCTAACTACATTGGCATCATTCTGTTCTCTTTTCATCACATATATCCTAAATATATAAAATCAGATACCTTGTTTATAATATATATATATATATATATATATATATATATATTATCTATAGTAATATATATATATAAATATATCTTAATTATATTATTATAATATATATATAATATATATATATATATATATACATATATTGGTATGGGATTTCTTTTCAGAAATAGCGTCATGTTCTTCAACATAATTTATTCATTCTTCATGCATTTTCCGCACCCCACCCAATGGTGTTCCGAGGGGAAGATAAAGAATATATAATACATATATAATATTATATATATATATATATATAAATATATATTATACATTGTGTCTATAGGTTTCAATAATAGGCATATTATAATATATTTATATATACTATATAAATATATAATATATATATATATATACTATATAGATAATATATATATTATATATAATATTATTATTAATATATATATATATTATATATATATATAATATATATATATATATATATAATATATCATTATCATTTATATATATATCTATATAATAATATATATAATTAATATATATATATATATATAATATATATATATATATATATGAGGTGAAATTAGGTTGTACATTGTGTCAGTTTCAATATAGGCTACTACACTTTATGGCCTGTGGTATTTGGTGTAGTAAATTTGCTTCTGTTCTGTAAGTTTGATTAATTTATGTTAGTCACTAATATTTCAATAACATCTTTAATGCTTTCATAATTTGGTACTTTTTGCTAATATTGAAGATTGAAAGTTTTTCAATTAAACTTTTTACACTGCTAAATCACTTTAAAAAAAAAAAAAAAAAAATTTTACTCATTAAAATTTTAACCACAAGTTTGTTTAAAAGTTCAAATATTTTTAGGAGTCCAAGCAGATCAAAAAGTTTTGTCTTCGTTGGTAACTACTTACTTACCTGGAGTCGAAGGAGTTAT
>JABUQX010063672.1:27500-42500 GCA_015478945.1 Trachelipus rathkii | reverse complement strand
TATTAATATTTACAACTATATTATCAATCACTTCGTTAATGATGAGTTGACTACAAGATTTTAGTGGAAAAAAAAAAGAATAAATATTTCAAGGTATCAATGGATAATCCTACAGAGTTCAGTCAATTTTCCTTCTAAAAAAATATAAGTTCTTGTGAACATGGTTTGTATGGTATTATATAATATTATACTATTATTATAATTTATATATATATATATATAATATATATAATTAATTTATATATATTATATATTATATATATATATTATATTATATAATATATATATAATTAATATATTAATATCGCCATCTATCATCATTGACCATTTTCCCCTTAACTGGGTAAGGTGCGCAAACATGCACCAGAAATCCGAGGATAGTATGAACATTTCTAGGTCATAAATAAGTGGTGGCGGAACCCAAACCCAGCGAACACCGTCCTTTTAGTCACCTCTTCAACACGCAGTACGTATGTTGTGGAAATTTTTCCCCCACATATATATATATATTATATATTTATATAATATATATATAATATATAATTATTATAATATATATATATAGTCTATATATATATATATAATATATATATTTTATATATATATATATATTAATTATATATATATATCATATTATAATACAGACTTTGAAAGGCACGATGACGATGAATTAGGCTTTCGGAAAAATGACATTATAACAATCATATCTCAAAAGGACGAACACTGTTGGATTGGTGAATTAAATGGACTAAGGGGTACGGAATAATTTTTTTTTTCTTAGTGTACTTTAAAAATACTTAGTAAATATTTGGGCTGTGCTATCAGAATTCGGAACCCGGATTCGCGGAATTGTTAAAAAAAAATTGGAGAGTCTGAATCGAAGAGTCATTTATTTCTAAATAGTTGGAATTGGAATATGATTCTAGATCATTTGGTTTTCAAGGATTTTCCAGTAGTTGGAATCAAAAACGGGATTAGGAATCCAAAGTATTTGGAGTCGGAGCTTTAGCGGGATAATGTTACAGGTGATTTGACTGATTTCACAGCCCTGTGCTAAATACGATTATTTTCAATCATTTTTTCACTTGAGAGAATCACGATTTGTGATATTAAAATTTATTCCTTTCATTCTGAACCTTTTTGATATTATTTGTGTTGTGCTGAAGTGTAATATGTAGTATAATTAATCATTTTCTTCATATAATGATTTATCCATTTACATGTACGTGAAACAGTTAACTTGAAAAATTTAATCATAATCATTATTATTATTATTATTATTATTATTATTATTATTAATTATTATTAACGAAAAGGTTGGTTTCCTGCTAAATTTGTCGAAATGCTAGATGAAAGAAGCAAGGAGTACAGTAGAGCTGGTGACGATGCCATAACAACAGCTATTACCGACCTTGTTCGAGGGACTTTATGTCCCCCTCTAAAAACTATATTGCTTCACGGGATGAGACCTACTTCTATAATTGGTGAGTGATTTTTAGTTCTTGGAGGGGATAGTAGTTGTAAATATTGTGTAGTTGAAAATGTGTGTGAATAGAGTACATGGATCGTTTTATTTGAAAGTCTCACAAATCAATTAAATCAGTTATTAAATAATGCTGATAAAGCATTTATTGTCAATGTTATCAGTTTTCTAGAAATAAGCGTTCATTCAATTAAATTTTCAAAGATTAAAAATGGAATTTTTTTAAAAGCTTTTTAGGGCTGAAACCCCCCATCTAACTTGAACCTATCGAGTTGTGCCGAAACCTTAAATGACAATAGGATCTATGTCAATTTAAAAGATATTTATTTTTAGTGGGGAGAGTATGTGATCGTATAGAATTTTGTTGGGGTTGGAAAGTTATTATATTTGGTATATTAATAAGTGGATTATTTACTGAGTCACATAGGAAATGTATAAATTCAGAAAACTACAATTAAGAAAATGCTATTAACGTAGATGTTACATAATAATTTTTACGTTTTAATGTATAAATATTGAGTTGGTTTTGTATAGTGAAAAGAAAAGTTTGACTATTAAAATTCGCCCTCAAAATCCTATTTGGATTAAAAAAAATATATTAACAGATGAAACTTTTAACATTAATACTAGGAAAAAGGTTCGGTAATAGTTTGTAAACCTTCAACTATTACTTTGTGTCAGATAACGGTTTAGAAGACATTACAAGTTTGTTCGTTTTGATCAAGGTAAATATATTGTATCAACTAATCTGCATAGGTAATTAAGGATGATTTCTTTATTCAATAACGATGATAGTAAACCCTTTCGGTTGTAAATTGATATTATCTTATTAAACAGGTGGAGTTTGTCATCCATGGCTTTTCATTGAAGAAGCTGCAGGAAGAGAAGTTGAGAAAGATTTCTCTTCTGTTTATTCACGTCTAGTATTATGTCGAACTTTTCGCTTAGATGAAGATGGAAAGGTTTTGACACCAGAAGAGGTATTCTGAAATACTTTTAATGATATTTAAAAATACAATTTAATAATTAAATTTAAACATTAAAAGTTACTTTTAGAGAAAATTAAACGCAGACAACTAAAAGTATTTTAATTATTAATTTAAAAAATTCAAGGCTAGCTAGCAATATAAAAATAACTAATGTTAAGGTGTATTTTTATCCCCTTTTATTTCTACAAAAAAAAAAATTGGCAAATTTTCACTATTATTATTATTTTCTTTAAAGCTTCTCTATCGCTGTGTCCAAGGGATAAATGTGAGCCATGATGCTGCTCATGCACAAATGGATGTCAAACTACGTTCCTTAATTTGCTTAGGTCTGAATGAACAGGTAAGTTATATATATATATATATATATATATATATATATATATATATATATATATATATATATATATATATATATATATATATATATATATATATATATATATATAAAGGAGGAGAAAGAATTGCCCACATCGTATGTCCTGCGAGTCGTAGAAGGCGACTAAAGGACGGTGATAGTTGAGTTGGCTGCCCACTACCACTTATCTTTTGCCAAGAACGCTAACGCTTGCCTCGGAGAAGGTCTTGATCGCCGTAAGCGACCTTCTATCTTTCGGCGAAAATATATGAATCATATTGGTACATGGAATGTCAGAGGAATAAATGTTGAGGAGAAGAGGAGAGAGCTAGGTGATGGATGTATTTAGAAAGGGCAAATTTGATTTACTTGTTGTGACGGTAACAAAGATGAAAGGAAACGGTGAAAATGAACGGTGTGGTGTGAAATGTGTATGTGCTGGTGTGGAAAGGAATGAGAGCGGAAGAGGAGTTGTAATTCTGATGAGTGACTTGTGGTACAGAGCTATGGTAGATTTTGTGTGTGAGTACTAGAATTATAATGGTTAAATTTAAGTTTGAAAATGTCAAGGGATGTGTGGTTGTGGCATATGGTCCATCTGAGGGTTATGTTAAAGAGTGCGATTTTCTGGGATAATCTGAATGATGTTTTGGATGGAGTGAGTAGGAGCTTCAGGTTGATTGTGTTGGGTGACCTAAATGGTTGGATAGGTGATCAAAAAATGGATGGTATAGCAGGTGTCTTTGGGGCGTTGGGAGAAAATTAGAATGGTAGGAAGGTGATTGATTTCTGTGAGGAGAGGAGAGGTATGTGTGTAAGTAATACTTTCTTTAAACACAAGAGCATTCATAAGTATACTAGAGTTGGTGTAGTTAGAGATGGTATTGAAGTGAAAAGTATGATTGATTTTGTGTTGGTGAAGAAGAAGATGTTGAAGTATGTGTTGGATGTTAAATCAGTGAGTGGGTTAGGAATGGGATTATCGGATCATTATGTTGTTCTATGTAAAATTAAGTTTGTGGGGGCTTGGATGGAGAGGAAGGTGATACGGAAGGAAGTAGGTAATAAGAGTGAGAAGTTAGGTGAACATGACAATAAGGATAAGTATGTAAGAGCGCTCGCAAGTAAATCGGTTGAATGTGAACAAGTTGATACTGAACAAATCTGGGGGCAAATGAAGGAAGCAATTGTTAGTAGTGCAAGAGAAGTATGTGGATGTGCTAAAGTAGGAAGTAAAAATGTTAACAGTGAATGGTGGAATGAAAAGGTGATGCAAGCGGTTAAAGGTAAAAAAGAAGCGTGGTTGAATGTACTAAAAGCAAATGATGAAGTCTCAAAAGAAAGATCTTGGAATTATATAAGAGGAAAAAGAAATACTAAAAGGTGCATACGTCGGAAGAAAAGAAAGAGGTAAATGAACAGTTTGGAAGGAGGATGAATGGGGACTTACAAGGGAATAGGAAGCTCTTCTGGAAGGAAGCGCGAAAGGTTAAGAATGAGAATAAGGGGAACCTGCTTAGAATAATGAATAGGGATGGTGCTTTTGTAACTGATGAAATGGATGTGAGGGGAGTGTGGAAAGAACACTTCGAAAATCTGCATAATATTAACAGTAATGAAGAGGTGATAGTGAATGTGTGTGGGTTTGATGGTGCAAGAAGGAATAGGTATTTTGGGGATGAGGTCATTAGTAGGAGGAAGTAATGGGTAGCGAAAAAGTTGAAGAATGGTAAATCTGCAGATATAGATGAAATTACTGGTGAAATGATCAAGAACGGAGGCGAGATGGTGATTGATTGGATTGGAAGTTGTGTAATAAAGCGTTTATGGAGGGTATAGTTCCAAGGGATTGGAGGAGAGCAGTAATAGTACCCTTATATAAGGGTAAGGGAGATAAGGGAACTGTAGAAATTATAGGGGAATAAGTTTATTGAGTGTTGTAGGGAAGGTATATGCTGGTATTTTGGTCGAAAGAGTTCGTCGAGTGACTGAAGGACTGATTGGTGAAGAACAAGGTGCGTTTAGGAGTGGTAGAGGATGTGTGGATCAAATCTTTACATTGAAACAAATGAGGGAGAAGAAGAATAAATTGTATTTAGGTTTTATGGATTTGCAACAGACGTATGATAGGGTTAATAGGGAAGCTCTATGGCAGGTGTTAGTGATATATGGTGTTGGTGGTAGGCTTCTGGATGGAATCAAAGTAAAATGTATGGTAATGCGTGAAGCGTGTGTAAGAATAAATGGTGTCAATGGTGATTGGTTTAGGATTAATAGCGGAGTGAGACAGGGTTGTGTTATGTCTCCTTGGTTATTCAATTTGTATATATGGATGGGGTTATAAAAGAATTAAGGTGGGGATGGCAGAAATTGTTAGAATGATGGAGAATGGAGATGAATGGAGGGTGCCCTACCTATTATATGCGGATGATTTGGTTCTGTGTGGCGAATCTGAAGAGAGTTTGAGAGGATTGGTAGAGAGATTTGGCAGGGTGTGTAAGGAGGCTTGAAAGTAAACGTGGATAAGAGTAAGGTTATGGTTGTAAGGGAGGACAGTCCTCAGTGTGAAGTTATGTTAGATGGTGAGCAGATGGAAAAAGTGTCTGAGTTTAAATATTTAGTATATATGTTGGATGAAAAGGGAACGGATGATGCACAGTGTAGTAGGAAAGTTGTGAATGGCAGGAAGGTGGCTGGTGCAATTAAAGCGTTGGTGAGTGTAAAGGGACTAAGTCTTGAGTGTGCTAGGGTCTTACATGAGGGTATGTTGCTACCTGTGTTATTGTATAGTAGTGAAACTATGGTCTGGAATAAGAAGTATAGATCTAAAGTTCACTGTGTTCAGATGGACAATCTTAGGGGTGTGCTAGGTGTGAGAAGAATTGATAAAATGAGGAATGAACGTATTAGAGAGTTGTGTGGTGTGAAGAAAGGGTTAAATGGGAGAATAAATGAAAGTATGTTGAGATGGTTTGGTCATGTGGAAAGGATGAATGATAGTCGGTTGGTTAAACAAATGTATAGTGGTGAGTGTGTTGGGAACCGAAGAAAAAGTGGATTGAGTCGGTAAACGAATGTTTAAAGGAGAGAAATGTGAGTTTGGTAGAGAAGAAAGGTGTATAACAGGGTAAATGGCGAGAGTTTTGTGAGGGGTATGGATTTGTGGCCCACCTGGGCTAAGGATGAACCCTTACATTGACGGTTTACAGTGAAGGTCCATCGCGGTCCCATGAAGCTCTAGGGTGGATTTTTGCGACGAGTTCTCACTAATTAATGGTAGAGGCTGGGCTCTTTTCGACTTTTGTCATATTCTTCTACTGCTTTTCTTTTCCGATGCATGCTACGCACCTTACTCCCAATCTTGGGAAATAAAAAGGAAGATGAAGAAGAATATATATATATATATATATATATATATATATATATATATATATATATATATATATATATATATATATATATATATATATATATATATAAATATATATATATATATTTATTTTTTTTATATATATATAATACTTGAATTATAAGTTTTGTAAAAAAAAAAATTATATAATTTAAGTTTTCAGTCACTTAAAAATGGTAATCTAATGAACAATACTTGTTAATTAGTTTTAATAGAACGTTAATTAAAGTGTGATTAATTCTTGGTAACAGGTTTTACATTTATGGCTTGAGGTACTTTGCTCCAGCACCGAAGCCGTTGAAAGATGGTTTCAACCATGGTCATTCTTGCGCTCTCCTGGTTGGGTGCAGATTAAATGCGAACTGAGAGTCTTGGCCCAATTTCCTTTTACTCTAAATCCAGATTGGGAACTGCCACCTCAGACTACCAAAAGTCTTCAGCCTCTTAGGGAAGGTGTAAGAGATATGCTTGTTAAGCACCATCTTTTCTCCTGGGATTTATAACCACTGTCGGACTAACGAAATTACACATGCTATAGAAGTTCAATTTTTTTTAATGGTGGTCTTGCCGATAAAGCCTTGGTCAATCAAACTTTCATTTTTGGTTCATTGTTGTTCTCTATTAATTAGAAACTACCAAAGAAAAAAAAAGACGAGATACATTGATATGTGTGAATAGGAGGTAAGGATATTAAAATTTTCAATCAAAAGAATCTATTTTTGTTGACATGTAGATGAGTTTCGTTACTTTAAATATATATATATTTAAAATTTATTATTATATCCCTCCAGTCAATCCGAAAAATTGATCTTATTTATCTAGTCATACAGAAATTACAAATAAAAGTATTTTTTCTATTTTCTTTTATTTATTATTATCCACATTGTATTAATATATACAGGGAGAAAATGTGAAATAAACCAATTCAAATAAACTTTATCTAGTTTTGAGGCAGATTCTTAAAAGCTGAAATTAATGACAAACTCCAAAGGTACTAAACACTTTTATCAAAAAAATTTAATAAGATATAAATTACAAAATACAAAACTGAAAAGTACAATACAAATAAATAACAAAAAAGGACTAGTACCTGTGATATTCTTTCCTTCAACTTAAAAACTTTTTTTCTAATTTGTTCATTTCTAACCAAGTTGCATAAATTATAACAAATGATGACTTTTCTTTAATATTCGGTAAGATCTGAAGGTTTCTATATAAAAGGAAAGGTTATTCCATTCTACTACTGAACAGTCTGTTTTTTTTCTTTAACTTTTTACCTTTTTTAAATTCAGACTAAAAAAAATTTTTTTACTCGTTTTCTATATTCGATTTTCATTTTATAAACTTGTATTCTTTCGTCTCTTTGAACCCTTCAAAGTATTAAAAATAGTACATGTTTGAAAAATTATGAAAATAGGGTCATCCTAATAGGGCTTAAAATTATGACTCAAACATAAAGCCTTCTCTTGCTCGAAAATACAATATAACCTTATAAACCTTTTCAAACTTAGTTATACAGCTTATGCTGTATTCTTATAATTTATTTTATCCATATAAGCAAAAATTCTCCAACCACATTAAACTTGATTAAATAAATAACCGTAGAAAAAACTTCAAAAGTGTGGTAGACATACTTTTCCAGCAAATAACTCTGAAACTACTGTCATCCACAATGCGAGAACAAAGAAAATGTATGAATAGCCCACCTGTAATGATGATAAATTTCAAATCATATATTTGTCTGCAAATAATATTCAATTTAGTATAATTAACAACTTAACAGTACATACCGCATTTCAACTTATCATACCTGAAAGCTATTTGGTAGTTGATAAGGCTGACCTCCTATTTCTTCAACGTGAAATCCAACAGGAAATATTACTGCTGCCAAACAAAATAGTACCACTGAAATAAAAAAAAAAAATAGTTTACTATTAATTATAGGTAAAACGAGTAAAAAATTAATTGTGTGGTTAAAGAATGTTGTAATATTTACATTTTGAGAGTAAAGTAATAATTGAAGATCAAGGAAAGCAAATAAAATATTTAAATCGGGAACAAATAAAAATTCAACTTTTGTTATTATTCTATAGAATAAAGACAATCGTGAAAACTGATGAATTAATAAAGCGAACATTATGAAATTAAGAAATATGAAATTTATAATTTAAATAAGTTGAGATACATTAAGCTTAGATACAAGATACAAAATCTAGATTGAGATCTTAAAAGAAATGAAAACACCCTTGGATCCAACACTGGAATCATGTAAAAATGTGCAGTTTTGAGATAAAATAAAACCAATCGGAAGAGGAAAAAACGGCCACTCTACAAGCAAGATATGTGTAATCAAAGAAAATATATTATGATTGAAATGAGAAAGAGCTTCAATGGTCAAAATGTAAATTAAAATATTTCAATTATGAAACTTACTGGCAGTGAATCCAACCCATCTAGCATAAGTCATAATGCCACCATTGGTAGCACAATGAGATAATGCTAAAAGTACAATTGTTGCAGTAACGCAAACACATCCTAATAGAACACAACCTAACGTCACCATCCAAGCTCCACCCAAAGAAGGTGCGTAACAAACCTGAAAGACATTTTTACCATGAATACATTAAAAAAATATAAACATTTTCAAGAAAAAAGTAAATTTAGCACAAGAAAGTAAAATGGTGCATAATACGAATAAATGGCATGGTTTTCTGAGGATGTATGGTGGCTTGGCCCAGGGGGATAAACCCTGACAAAATATCTTCTCAGTGGGGTCTGTCGCTGTGTATGAAGCTCTAGTGTGAATTTTGGCTGCAATGGACTCGCAATTAAGAGTATACTTTTCGACTTAGATCATGCTCTTCTGCTTAACTATACTTTTTCAGGTGAGTACTCACCCCACACCCAATCTGCGGGGAGTCATTGGGAGGATGATGATGATAAGCAAAAATGAATATATTTAGACCAAAAATTAGCATTAAATAACCCAATTAAATTGCTTCAATTTATCTTACACATTAGGACATTAGGAATATAGAGACAGTAAAAAGCCACATGGGCCTATCGAGACTGCCCCAGTCAACCCACTACCCAAACATGCTCATGCAAATCCACAAAGCACCCTAGGGCTTGTCAATTTGTTGTAACTACAAATCCACCAATTTGGCTTAGTCAAAACTAATGATATATAAATATGATACCCAAACCATCCACATGCATTAATAACTAAGTTATGGTCACACATGCCATCTAACAATAACTGCTATAACTAAAAACCCGCCAATTTGGCTTCGTCAATATATTATATGATACCCAACCCATCCATAAACAAATCTAACCGTTTCTTAAATGTTGCAATCGAGTCACACTCAACAACCTCCTCTGGCAGACTATTCCAAAATTTAACAACCCTATTACTGAATGCATGCTTTCTTATATCAAGATGGCATGCTTTCTTCTTAATTTTTTTATTATGCCCCCTGGTCACCTGTCCATGTTCTACTATGAAAAATTTATTGGTCTCTATGTTATCAATAGATGTAAATATTTTGTAGACTTGTATCATGTCCCCTCTGAGAAATCGCCTTTCTACAGAAAACATTCCTAACTCCTTCAGCCTCTCCTCATAGCTCTTACCCTCAAACCCAGAAATCATCCTTGTTGCTCTACGTTGCACTCTCTCTAGCATATCTAAGTCTTTCTTTAAATAAGGGGCCCAAACTTGTGCACAATACTCTATTACTGGCCTAACATAGCTATTATACAGTTTACTTATTACTTCCTTGCTCTTGTAAACAACATTGCGATTTATTATGCCCAGCATCTTATTAGCTTTATTTCTAGCTTCCAAGCATTGATTAGCTACTTTCAAATTACTGCTTATAATCACACCTAAATCTTTTTCTTGGTCCACAGACTCAAGCCAATCCCCATTCATATCGTAGTTAAAACTTTTATTTTAGTAACCTAGGTGAAGAACCTTTTTTACTATTAAAATTCATTTGCCACTTATCTGCCCACCCAAGAAGTTTATCAAGATCATTTTGAATCTTTATGCATCCTTCACTATTCCTAACTGAGTTGGCCACTTTAGTATCATCTGCAAACTTAGAAACCTTGCATTTAAGTCCCTGGTCTAAATCATTTATATGTATGAGGAACAATAGTGGCCCAGCACTGAACCCTGTGGGACACCACTCTTCACTATTTCCCATGATGATTTATTGCCATTTAGTTGTACACACTGTTTTCTATTCCACAACCACTCTTTAATCCAACCATGTACCACTCCACCTTACCACATTGCAATAACTTTTCATCAGCCTTATGTGGGAACCTTATCAAAAGCTTTACTAAAGTCTAAATATACAATATCAACTGGATCTCCTCGGTCAATGCAGTCAGTAATGTATTCCATAAATTCTAAAAGGTTTGTCTGACATGACCTACCCTTTCTGAAACCATGCTGGGAGTCATACAATACCTTGTTATCTTCTAAATATTTCTCTATATGACCTTTCAGTAACTTTTCCAGAACTTTTACAACCAGAGATGTTAAGCTAACTGGCCTATAATTTCCCAAATCTTCCTTACTACCTTTCTTATAAATAGGCACAACATATGCTGTTTTCCAGTCATCTGGTACCTCACCAAATGTTATAGATCGCTTAAAAATCAAATACAGTGCCTTTGCAATGCTTAAACTACCCTCTTTCAGAATTCTACCATATATACCATCAGGGCCTGCAGCTTTACTTGGTCAATATGAGTTTAGTAAACGTTTAATATCTTTTATGTCAAATTCAAAATTCTGTGAGTCTATTTGTTACATGCATACAAGAACTATTAGTCTCTGAACTATTATCTAATCTTTCCTCTGTAAACACTGAAGCAAAATAAGCATTGAAAATGTTGACCAACTCCTTATCTGAACTCACTAAATTTTCATCAATTTTAATTGGACCAATTGCCCTATTCTTACTTTTAAATTTATAAAAGCTAAAAAACTTCTTCAGGTTCTTATTACTATTCCTTGCTAATTAATTTCTGCCTCTCTCTTTGCCTTTCTTATTGACTGGTTAAGTTCATTTCTATTTTTCCTATAATTTTCTAAATCATCTTCCCTATTACTACCCTTGAATATTTTAAAACATCTGCGCTTTTCATTAATTTTCTCTCTTATCTCTCTATTCCACCAAACAGGTTTTCTCTTCGCCACCCTAATGGGTTTATCTTTAAAACATACTGACTGAATATTCATTAAAATTTGTTTAAAATGTTCCCACATGATAAAACAGTTTTGGTCTTTAAACTCTTTATCCCAGTCAGTTATACTAAGCATGTCTCAAATTAGGTAAATTTGAATTTCGGATTTCCCTGATCTTTCCTTATTAACTCAATTTGGGCCCAGATATCACATTCATATTAAATCTAATTATATTATGGTCACTAAGTCCTAAATTCTCCTCAACTCTAACTTCATCCACCATACTTTCATCATTAGTTAATATTAAGTCTAATAGTGCATCGTATCTTGTGGGTTCTTGGACCATCTGGGTCAAAAAGTTATCTAGTATACAATTTATGAATCAGAACTACTATGGTCCATATTAGACAAGGAATCCCAATGAATGCCAGGAAAATTAAAATCACCCATTATGACTATACCTTTTTCATTACTGTGGCATGCTGTCTCAATTTCTTTCACAATTTCAACATCTAATTCTGGACTCTGGCCAGGAGGTCTATAAAATGCCCCTATTCTATATGATTTATTGTATATAAGGATATCTACCCACACTGATTCAATATCATGATTAATTTTAAAGTCAGTCATTAGTACAGATTGAATATTGCTTTTAACATAAAGCGCCACACCACCACCCTTCTTTCCTCTACGCTGATATAAATAAAGTGAATATCCCTCTATTTCATATTCCTGAAAGGAGTCTATAAAATTCTTCATTAGCCCATGCTTCAGTTATGCAAATAATGCCTAGATTCTCATTTATGGTATAACTAATCAGCTCATCTTTTTTATTTCTAAGGCTATGAGCATTTGTGTAAAAAACATTTGATACTCGAAATGCTGTTATTTTTATTGCTATCATCATTATTTAAACCTGTAACAACATTAGTTTTATTTATCTCCCCACTATTACAGTTACCATTGCTATTATTCGTATCCAGATTTAGCCCATCACCCCCAACTTTACCTAGTTTTTTGCTAAACAAGTCTCCAAACTGGTGCTGAAAAGCTCAACACCTTTACGACTCAAGTGAACTCCATCTGCTGCAAAAAGATCTTTATCCAGAAATTCTCTCCACAAATCCAAAAACCTAATATTTTCTGAAAAACATAATTTCTTAACCCTTTCATTTACACCTAAAGCCCTACTCCCCCATTCCTGACCTTCCTAACTAGGTAAAATCCCAGAAATCATGAACCACCTTCCACTAGCTTTCATCTCTGAATCAATCTCCTATAATCTGCTATTAATTCTTCTGACCTTCTATGCCCTATATCATTTGTACCCACATGCACAATCACCTCTGAATCAACATTTGTAGAATCAATCTCTCTATCTATCCTATCCACGATATCACTCACTCTGGCACCTGGATAACATACTCTCAATCGTTTCTTTTTATTCTTAGTTTGAAAAGTCCTATCTAGGTATCGTATCATAGAGTCTCCAATTAGCAATTTATCAGTCTTCCCTTCAGAAAACTCAACATTACCATTGGCACTCTCTGATCCCTCCCCATCTGGAAGACAGTCGAACCTGTTACTGCAGGTCAAAGGCTGACTGACTTTCGAGATCCTCATCTTTAAATCATTATTTCTAGTTTCTACAACTCTATATTCATCTGCAGACCTATTATACCCTACTTTATCCTTTTCCCTCTCATCTTCCTGCCTAGGTGAATCACTATTCCTGTCTACCCCTATATCCCGCTCCCTCCTTGCCTCGACATCCCTACTAACTTTTTCCTAACACTTCCCTCCTTTCTCAACTCAAATACTTCTTCTTTCAATCCATTCACATTTTCACTCAGTCTTGCAATCTCCTTCCTTAACAACACATTCTCTGCATTCAAATCACAAGCAGGGCATCTATTCACATATTCACCTCTTACAGTCCCACAGATATCACACAGAGCATACATACTTTAAATTATTATTAGCTTACTAACCTGTACCTATTATTTTACCAACTACAGTTTAAATATCACTAAAGCCTAAAAAGAAATAAACTACTCTCTTTAAAATAGGTTAAAAATTTAAACAATTTATTTAGCTTAGCCTAGGCCAGGGATATATAAAAGTTATAAGGTAGGCTTAACTGTAGTCTGTGACTGGAAAACCTAATTTAATTTAAATTATCACTAAATTAAAGTAACAATTAATAAAGACTGTATTTAAATACAGAAAGTCTATTTAAGAATCCAAATAAACCCAGACACAGAAAACAGTAAAACTCTTACCTATGTTAGCCTAGGGTTAGGCTATCAAATTTAAATTATCACAAAATTAATATAACAATTGTTAATGACTGTAGTTATATACACAGCAGTAGTGTAATTAGAAACACAACACTAATTTGTTTACTAAATTCACTTTCAAATACACAAATTATATTAATAAAATTGGAGAGCAAAAATTAACACAACCTCACTCACTGGTCACTCACTAATATCCTCACTACCACCTTAAAACAAATTCTATGCATTAAAATTTTTCAGCAATAAGTTTGCTGCTGGTATTTTCTGAACAAATACAAGTTTGATATACTTGCTGATTACTTATCTGTGTAATGAGCAGTTTTATTGAATATTCTGACTTTGTAATTCACTAATTCAATTTTATTGATAATTTTTCTCTACACTTAACTAGGGTTGGGAAAGGAAAAAAACAAGCTCATTTTTTTCCGAAAAAAACACAGCCTGAAAAAAACAAGTAAAAATTTGTTTTTTCATTTTTTCAATTAAGTTGCGGAATTTACATGTTTGAACAATTATATTATAAGTTTTAGCAAATATGCTCTAATTTGGACATTTTTTGGTTCCAATTTCCTACAAGGTGGAAGCCCCTGAGTTTGTGTTCAAAATTTTTATGGGTTTTCCATATTTTTATTATATATTCTGAATTTTGATATTCATAATATTTTGTTTGTGGCTTCATTAATGTTTTCTTACTCTGTTTTAGCTTTCAGTAACATTTTTATCATAATTATTTAATCAGAATTTAGAAATGCCATGTGCAAAAAGTCGTGTGACTGTACTTTTTAAGGAAATAAAAAGTTAAATTAAATTAAATTAATTAAATGTGGCTGATCACGCTGATGAGCCCAGTGATAATGAGCTTGACAGTAGTCAGTACTCAGTAGTGACTGGGGTCTAGGGAGTGGGGACTAGTGATTAGAAATCAAAAGTTGATATGCCAAATCCAAATATTTAATTTAGTCATCCTCTTTCATTTACATTGGTATAATTTTAATTCAATATTTTTATTATTTCATTTGCATCCCTTAAGTCACTTTTGAGTTTTGTCATTCAGACTCATTCTATATAAATATAATATACATTAATGTTTAAAAGTAAATTATAAATATGATTATATGATACAAATGTAAAATACATAGTAAAATTAGTAAGTAGAAGCCTACAAACAGTAGTCTGCAGGCTACAACCTACTGTAAATTGTAACGAAAACAATTGATAAAATATAAGAGAAAGGTAGTTCTGCTATTTTATAAATCAT
>JABUQX010063672.1:15000-20000 GCA_015478945.1 Trachelipus rathkii | reverse complement strand
GACTCGTTTGAATTATTTAGCTCTCTAAATGTACTGTAGTAAATGATATCTGATCAGCCTTAGAGAACTTCTCGAAAACTTCTGATCATAATTTCCTGTATGAAGTTGGTAACACTTCTTTACAAAATATTTTCTACTAGGAATAAGATATTTTGTTGAAAAGATGGCAATAAGTTCTATGAATCCATGCTCTTCAGTGACGGTGAATGGCTGGTTACTCATTGCGATAAAAATCATTATTTCTGTCGATTTGGCGTCATATATGCCAAATCTGTTTTGGGGAGAAACTCTCTCCTCAAAACTCACTTATCTCACAGCCTTGGATCTATTGCTCTTTGTGGTTTTCCCTGTTCTAGAAAATACAAGACTTCCCTTTTACTATTAAAATATTTGGACTTCCAGATATTCTCTTCATGATGATTTTCCAAATTTTTCTTAAGGGGCGCTGAAATAATACTATGATATTCAATGTTCAATATATTATTAAAATACTTTTTTATACATTTCTTTTATAGTTAAACGAAAGTTCATAAGAAATTCCGGGTTCCGGCCGGAATTCCAGCCGAATTTTTTTGTGTTCCGGCATAATTCCGTTCCGGCGAACTGAAATTTCAGTTCCTTGTACAACCCTAATATATAATATATATAGTATATTATATATATATATATATATATATATTATATATATATTATATATATTATATATATTATATATATATATATATATATTATATATATATATATATATATATACCAGTATATTATATATATATATACTATATATATATATATATAATAATATAATATATATATATATATAAAAATATATATATATATATATAATAATAATATATATAATATATATATATAATAATATCAGGTATAATAATATATATATATATTATATAATATATATATTAATATATATATATATATATATATATATATCTATATATTATATATATATATATATTATAAATACATATACTATATATATATATATATATATAACAGAGGACCTGTTATAGGAAATAAATAAAGAACTATTTTTATTTCTTTATTTTATTTTCTCAAATTTTTGTTAATATTTTCGAATGTGTTCTTACATCATTTTAATATTTTTATTTTTTTGTTCCTACTCCAAACTCTTCCCCCCCCTTTCTCCTCCTCCGAGTTTCTAAACCCCCCCACTCCTCGGAAAACACTGCTGATAAAATATTTCCCCCCCTTCCTATCCTAAATTTTCTCATTCGTCGAGAAGGATCATGTGATCTCCATCAAACCCCCTCCCCCATCTATCGGATAAAATCTCTTTTAGAGTTGGCAATAAACAAATTTTTATGTTTTTATTCCTAATTTTTAATTTTTTTGTTTTGATCAACGATTTTAATATCTCTTAGAATCTCTATTTATAAATGTTTCATTTAACACCCTCTAAACTGTTTACATCAACGAAAAGCTTACAAAAGAAATTGCCATCAGTTTTTGGAGAGTAATAGCATCTTTGTGTATCTTCCAAAACAGAATATAAATCCTCCTTCTCCCCCCCCCTCTGGAACACGTTGATATAATCCCCCATTTCTCTCCCCTTTCACCCCGGCTGTACACGAGGAATAAATCATTTTACTTTCGCAAATGACCCTAGCCAGTGTGTTCTTAGCTTGTGCTCAAACAGTGAATTTTCTTGGTAAGTTTTTCAATCATTTCCCATTTTTATTACTTTTATTTCATAATAATTTTAAGGTTTTTGAAGTTCTTGAAAAAGCCCAATCTAAGCTTGGGAATTTTATAAAAGTTGAGGCCTAGAACCAGCCCTACTTTATAAGCGGTAACACCACTTAAATATCTATAATTTAATTTTAACCCAACCCCATACTGGGTTGGTTAAAATTTGCTGGAGTTATTATGGAGTAGTTTTTTTTTTCTCTCTTTCTCTTTTCAATATAAATTTTGTTTTTTTGCAATATCACATATTTGATAAATTTAGTTGTTTTGTTTTTTTCAAGAGTATATTTATATCCCCTTTATCATTTTATATATTTTTTTTATATATGCTTTAAAGTAGACAAAAAAAAAAGGCCCTATCTTTACCTGGTCTTATTTTATTATCTTTTTTGCAATAATTTTTATTCCTCTTTCATTTTTAAAAGTAATTATAATTTCTATCCAAAACCTAACGTCCCTTCTTTTAAATAAAATGCTCTGAAATCATAGTTTTTTTTTCTTCCTTGCTCTTCTTGAATCCATAAAACTACTACCTCTGCACCAAAAGTACCGTATATGGGTAGTAATGGATAATGGGGATGATACTGAAAAGGATGAATAATAATAATAATAATAATAATAATAATAATAATAATAATAATAATAATAATAATAACAATGAGAAGGGAGTTTCTGAGAACTAGTAAAGTTTGTGTTTTGTGAAAATAAAAAGAAAATCTCTGGAAAATTTAAAAAGGGGCAAGTGAAATAGGAAAGACAAGTAGCCCGGATTGGTGTTGATGAGAGCTTAAGAAATTTTTGATAGACCTGTTCTAATTTTTATTGAAGCCATTAGATAGTTAAGGTCCATAGAGCCACAAATTTAAAAACTTGTTTAGACGTAAATGATTTACTTAGAACACTTTCCCATACAGTGAAATTTTTGTTTTATTTGTTCTAATTACTAGTTACTTTATTAAAAACCCTAAAACAAAGAATATCTTAAGAAAGACTTTTCATTTTTTTCTCTAATTTTTTTTTGTAGTTTTAAATATTGCTTTACACTTTGAAATAAGCTTTACCAAAAGGCTTATTTGAAGGTGAAATATCTCTTGTCGCAAACAGACCTACGCCCATTTTTCTTTTTCCTCCTTTTGTTGAATGTTTAGCATTTTTGAATATTTCTTTACACTTTGAAATAAACTTTACCAGAAGGTTTATTTGAAGGTGAAAAACTGTTTTGCTCCACACCCCTCTGAGATTTTTTTTCCCCTCTTCTCGAGGACTTTTGCAAGATCGAATTTTTTTTTCAGTTTTTTTTCATTTAACGTATAAGATCTAAATAATCACCATTACAAGGCCTCATTTCCTGCGTAGCATTTTTCTTTCCTTTTTTTTTATAAAGAGCCTAGACCAACCTTTTTATTAGTTTAATAATTAAATTCTTAAACGCAAGGTTTTTCATCAATATTATAAGAATTAAATTAATAAGATAAATTAGGCAATGTGCTTTGAAAATCTCATTTTCTCTAGTTAGTTTTACAGTTTTCATTTCTGAGAAATAGTATATTCTTTTTGGAAATTTCATTTAGCTACCTTTGTTATAGTAAATTTGTTTTGGCAAACTAAAGATAATTTGAAAAATCTCCCTTAGCCAAAGTCAGACATTTTTTTTTTTCGGTATAGCTATATATAATTTTTTTATCATTTCAGAGGTTTTCAATATCTAAAGTTTTTTTCATGCACTTTGAATTTAGAGATTAAATTGAATGGAGTGCAAGACGATTAGCTTGCATAAAATTTTTGAGGTGTGAATGAATGGGAAAAATATACATATAAATTAAGATTTTTTTTTTCATAAAAAGTAAATTTGTAACGTAATTTAGTACAAGATGTTTGTAGTGAAAATTTTTAAAACAAAAAAAGTGTTAGGTTTTTTTTTGGTAGAAAATTGTCTTGGATTTATTCTAAGTATTATTTAAACTAATCATGAGAACATCTAGCCCTATTTCCTAAATGTTATAAATATTTTTTTTTAGCTTAACTAGGCCCTACCTAGCATAAACTTCTTTTGGAAAATTTTTTTTCTTTGTAAATATTAAATTTTAAAACAGCCGAAAGTTAATAAAATGAATTTTTAAATGGGAACTGAATGCTATACTTTCTTAGTTTTCTTAAACTTAGAAATCATCCAGTTTATAGAACACGTCCATACTATGAAGTATATTTTATGACTCAGCGATATATGCAAATTGCGGAAAAGCATTTTATTTTATCTTTTTTGGATAAAATAATATTGGTGTCAGTGGTAACAACAGAGATAAAAATATAGTTCTGACTCTGACCATACATCATTTTTTTTTTTCTTAGAAGTTAGCAATTTTGAGTTTTTGCTTAGTTTTAATCTTTAAGGCATTTTACAAAAAATTAATTTATCTAAATGATGTTTCAAGACATCCACAGGTCGTATAGTTAAATCTTAAATCTGACATTTAAATTGGTTTACGAGTAGATTCTGGTAGAGTAAAGTTATATTTAAATAGGTGATTTTTGTTTTTGTTATTTTTGTAATTTTAATGGGGACTATCTATTGCATTTAAAAGTAATTTTTCTATACAGGGTGGTACTGTTTTGATTTTTTATACCGTTTGTTGTTAAAATTTCACTTAAAATTTTTGTGGGTGTATCTGGTTTTAAAAGGTAATATTTGTAAGAAGCTTTCAAGGTCCCTCAGGTTTTGAAAGTGGTTTGTAGCATAATAGAGCGCTTATTAAATTTCTTTAAGCGTAACTTGAAAATGATTTTTGTCAATTTTTGATTTTTATTATAGGCCTAATGAGAGAGGCGCCATTTTTAATTTTTTTATATTTTTAGGAAGTTTTAATATTAGTTGATCAAAAGGATAAACTTAAAATTTTGACGCTATTTCTGTTAAAGTAAATCAGATCAGACAGTTGTAATGATTTATGCAGTATGTTTCTATTAATTTTCTTTTTTGTTGGTTGGGGATGCAGACCATAGTTCTCATGATGTTAAACATTTTCATTTTTTTTTTATTTAATATTTATTTAAGTATTTCGATTCATCATTTGATAAATTTTAAAAGCGTGTTACACTTAGCCATTTCATTTTAATGTTTCTCATATTAGTTCTTATTTACTTGTGATTTCTGCAATGACTAGAGTCTTAAACTATTATTTGAATTACTGTTAAAGTTTTGTGTGAGATTTTGCTGATCTGAGTTTTTATTTATTTTTGTGTTTATGTTTCTTGTACTATTTGCCCATTAGTGAATT
>JABUQX010063672.1:0-12500 GCA_015478945.1 Trachelipus rathkii | reverse complement strand
AAAAATTTATCTCCAAAACTACGATAATTTCAAGAAAACTACTAACATCTATGGAATCAGCATATGAAATTTGTATGAAAAAAAAGGATTTTTTTTTTTTTAACTAAAAGAATACCCCAGGGTAAACCGAAAAGATGCAAAGAGTCAGGGTCTCTCTGCCTCCTGGGGGACGATGGGGGGGACTTCGTCCCCTCCTCTGTCCCACCGTCAGCTCGAGCCCCCTATATATATATATATATATATATATATATAATATATAATATATATATATATATATAATATAATACTATATATATATTATATATATATATAATATATATATATTATATAAAAGTTAATATACTGGTCAAAAATATAAAATGAATAAATAACTGCTCCCTTCTTGTTCTATATTTTATCCAATCCACCCTCTTGTGTAAGAAAGTTAAACTTTCTCATATATATTATATACTATATATATAATATATATATATAATTATATATATATATATATACTATATATTTATATATATATATATATATATATACTATATATACATATCAGTCTAATAACATATAGGCCCTATATATCGAAACTATCGTTTGAACTTAAGAATATTTTTTAGAAAATAGTATAGAGTAACTTATGTTACACCTTAATATATATATTATATTATATAATATATATATATAATATAATATATATATATATATAAAATATTATATATCATATATAATATATACATATATAATATATATATATATATATATATATATTATATATATGGTATACTGTAGACAGCGACCCACACATTTGAGACCAAAAATTTTCTAAGTTCAAAAAAATTTCTAAGATCAGAAAAACTTAAGTTAAGTTAAGTTTTTTTAAGACAAATTCTTTAGGCAAGCTTCTGGAATTATGCTAGAAGCTTGCCACTAAACAATTTTATTAAAAAACCAACTTAACTTAACTTTTCTGAACTTAAAATTTTTGAACTTAGAAAAATTTTTGGTCTCAAAAATGTATGGGTCGCGGTCTACAGTATTACCTATATTGTATATATATAAATATATATATATATATAATATATATATATATATATATATATATTTATAATATATATATACTACTATATATTATATATACTATATATATATATATAATATATATATATATATATATATAATATATATTTATCTGGGTTTGGTTTTTTTTTATTTATTTTTTTTTATTTGATTTTTTTGATTTTTTTCAGATAAATTGCCTTTTTGAATAATTATTATTTTGATAAAATTAGTAAAAATCCTTAATCATTACCTAATTAATAAGTTTAGTAAAGTATAATTATTATTTAGTTTAATTAAAGTTATTTAAATTTATATATATACTGTTTACACATTGTATAATATCTGAGTAATTTAATTTTCACTTATTCTTTATTGAAAATTAATTTGGAAACTCATTGATTGAATTTGCTTATTATATAGCTAGATGAAATATACTTATCATAATAATTCAGGTGATAACTAGTAATAATTATTAATTTAGGAAAAAAAATTTGTCCTAATATAATAAAAAAAAATTAAAAAAAATCAATGATTTTTTGATTTTCTTTGATTTTTTTTATGCACAAAATTGCCTTTTTTTATTATTATTATTATGATTAAAAATTAGTAAATAATTCCTAATTATTTACCTTAATTAATAATAACAGTTTAGTAAGTAATAATTTATAATTTAGTTTAATTAAGTTATTAAATTATAGCACTATATATACTGATATACTAATCAGAGTAAAATCTAATTTATTTATTCATATATATGAAAATGATTTGAAACTACATTTATGAATTTGCCTTCATTATATAGATGGATACTTATTTTACAATTAATCAGGTGCATAACTAGGTGAAATAATTATTAATTTAGAAAAAAATTTGCCTAAAAAAATCAAAAAATCAATGATTTTTTTTGCATTTCTGTGATATTTTCTGAATAAATTGTTTTGATTATTATTTTGATTAAAATAAGTAAATAAATCCCGATTACTTACCAAATTAATAATAGTTAGTAAGTACAATTATTATTTAGTTTAATAATTAAGTTATTTAAATAATATATATATATAATATCTTGATAATCAATTTTATTTATTTCTATGAAAATGATTTGAACTACATTGATAACATTTGCTTATTAAAAGATGAAATATATTTATACTATCATAATCAGGTGATAACTAGTAATAATTATTAATTTAGAAAAAAAAATTTGCCTAAAAAAATCAAAAAAATCAAAATGTCAATGATTTTTTTGATTTTTTAATCTTGAATTTTTTTAGGCACAAATTGACTTTTTTATTATTTATTTGATAAAATTAAGTATATTCCTAATTATGACCTAATTTATTATAAGTTTAGTAAGTATATTTATTATTTAGTTTAAAATATGTTATTTAAAATTATATATATTCACTGTATAATATCTGAGTAATCTAATTTGTATTTAATTTATTTATTGAAAAATGATTTGAAACTTCCTTGATGTTTTACTTATTATATAGATGAAATATACTTATCATTAATCAAGTGATAACTAGTAATAATAAAAAAAAGAAAAAAAATTTGACCTAAAAAAATAAAAAGAAATAAAAAAAATTCATGATTTTTTCCATAAAAAAAATCAAATTGATTAATCAATTTGATTTAATCAACTGATTAAATCAATGCCAACCCTGTTTAAGGGTATGGATATAATATATATAAGCTATATTATATATATATAGTATATATATATATATATAATATAATTTATTATATATTATTATATATATATATATATAATATATATATATAAGGTAATAGCATAATCGCTATGAGTCCAATTAATATAATTACTGTAATGAAAGTCTAAACATTTATGGATTTATAGTATAGAAATGGTATCAAAAAATTATTCAAAGGTTTTTTTTTATTAATTTTTGTACATTTTATATTTATAGTTCAAATAGAAATAAAATTTAACGCTGCAAAAATTATAACTGACTTATGGAAAAATGTTTTTATTCATTCATGTAGGGATGAAGAAACACTATTTTTTATTAATATCAATATTTTTTAGTATTATCATTTTTTCCAATAATCAATATTTTTTTAATTATTAACAATTTGCATTGTATTACCAAAATGTACGTAAATAATTTATAAAAATTTCAAATACTTTTGCTATACCATTTTTCTTACATAAGATATAATAAAAATCAATATTATATATATATATATATATATATATATATATATATATATATATAATATATATATATAATAATATATATATATATTATTATATATATAAATATAGCAACTTATATCCATCTAGGTAAGGTTTTGGTTAATGGTATCATTGATTCAGATAGGTTAGGTCTCTATTTAGGACCCTGTTAATTCAGGTTATGGTAAGTCTGGTCAAGTATACACCAAGTAAATCTGTGTATACTTAAAAAATATCAGCAAGCCCTAGGGTGCTTTGTGGATTTGCATGAGCATGTTTTTTGGTTAGTTCTATTAGGTTGACTGGGGCAGTCTCCATAAGCCCATGTGGCTTCTAACTGTCTATATTTCTAATGTTCTAATGTTTGATTAACCTAATAAGTTAAAAAAAAAAATTACTGATACTGCTTGGAAATGTGTGTAAATCATCAACAATAACAAAATTGTCAAGAAATATTATGCGACTCTGTGTAGGTAGGTATCCCTATTCTCTGTTTATCACGTTTAGAATACTCAGGATAGTTTATTATTACGACTATTTGTTCATACATTTGTTATACTAGACATCATAAAATCAAAGCGTGTTTGAACCGAGTTTCATCGGCTACGTTCAATATTTCAGCAGTAGATCTTCTGTTTAGCACACACGGTGGCCGCATCCCCCCATGGTTGGAATGCCTTAACATAATTTAGATCACTGGTTTCGTAGATCAATATACCTTGATTGAAGAGGTGTTTATAGCTGAGTTTCAGCCTTCTAGAAGCAGGATCAAACAAAATTCAATGTTTAGAGCGTCCAGCATGGCTCCCATGGGGGGTGGTACTACTTAAAACATTTTGAAGCAATGAAAAACGAGCAACTCTTAAAGTAAGACGAAAATATGTATATTGAGTATGGAGGTTTATATACGATTCATCTTTCTTACGTCAGAATTTAATGTATTGGTGGGAATCCCCATTGCGAGGATACCTGTACACCCTTAGGACTTCATAAACCAGTCATTATTGCGGCCAGTAACCAGCCTACTACCACGCACATAGTGAAACGCCATATAACGTCTTCACTCGGACGCAAACATTGTTAGTCGTAATACGAATGTTTATAACACTCAGCGGCGAGCTCTGCAGTCCACCGGCTCCACAGCACCAGGGGGTGTATACACGGGACAGCCAAAACTCCGTTCAGAATCCAAACTACTCTTTCTAGAAACTGCAACTGCTTAATCCTCCATCCAATTCAGGCCTATCTTCACGGAACAATTTTCGACTGTGAAATGGGAGATTGGTGATTCCCCTTCAAAAGGGGAACCGCAGTTGGGTGGGAGCATAATATACCTTTGTCTGTCTCCCTAACAATTCTTGAGGTTACTTGAGTGCCACCATTACTAAGACCCTAACTCATACTCCGAAATTTAGCACCGATACCGAGTAACTACTAACCTATATGTAAATATAATCGAGATGGATGCCCCAGCCATTGCTCTATGCTGACAAACTGGAAGTTCCGGACGCCCTAAAATCATGTTCTAAAGATACATGAATAATAATACTAATCTTAGAAAAAGGTAATAATAACTAATTAAGATGTAAATGAGAAATAAATAAATAATTGAATAGATAAAAAGTTTGAAATCCTCAAAACTAAATAATAATAATACAGCTTAATATAAAATAAAATATAGAATATCTAAACATACAATCAAAAAAAAAGTTAAATATAATTAATAAATACATTATTATAATAATAATAAAACATACATAAAACAAAACCCTCAGAACTAACCAGATCCGAATGGTGGAAGCGGAACCGAAAAGTCGAGTCGGAGCCGGGTCGGAGAGTCGATTGGGAGAGGAGGCGGAATGTTGCGCTTAAAAACCGACTCAATTCGTATTCCCTTCGGGAAACGAATCTTCGATAATAATAAAATAATAATAATAATAATAAAATAATTAATACATTAATAAGAATAATAATGAATATTAATATAAAATAATAAAATAATAAATTAACATAATACAAATGTATCTTACATAAATCAACATAATAATAACTTGTCTTTAGATGTATGTGTAATGCGCAGACCGCGTAATAAAAAAATAATTACGAAACATGACCAATAGCAAATTAACTCTACCTACAAACAGGGGCTTCTTATCAGCTACGCTATTAAGAACCGCTACGCCCTCATTTCCTTGAAGTGGCCTCTGACCTTCCCGCCATTCACTATCTCACGCCGAAATATAAATTATATATAATATAATATATATATATATAATAGTATAGTATAGTTATATAGATTAGTGTAATAATATATATACATATTATATAATATATATATATATGATATGATGTATATGTATATGAAGGTCTATGATTATATAATATATATATTATAAAGGTTGTACCGGAAACTGAGGTAATTTCAAACCCCCCCAGTCCGGCCATGGAAGTAACCGAGAATTCAGCCCGAGATATCACAAACAAGAATATAAACCTATGCCGGAAATTCCGCCGAAACCGGAATTTACTTAATGCAACTTTCCTTGAGCACTATTAAAAGAATTGGTAAAAAAATGGAGTTTCTTATATAACTGCTCAACATAAAACTGCCATATTAGTACATATAACGCTCCACTTCTGCGAGACTAACATACTGGATGGATACAATCCATCATGTTAAATGAATACTTGGAAGTTTGTATCCGAGAATATTTTTGAATATAGTAAAAAGAGAGACGGGCTCTGTAATTTCCATCTACGAAGTATGGGTTAGAACATGGTCCAGAGACCTGCATAAGAGAAAAGTAGCAAATAGTATCCAAAGCCTGTTTAGAGAAATTATAGAACTTAAGATGGGTTAATAGGAGAGTTCTCCCCAAAAAAGATTTTCTGCACATCGGATCTTAAATGGGACAATTGAATTTTCTATCCAAAAATGAACTAAACCAAGCCACTATATTCACTAGTTCACAGCTAAGAGAAGTGTAAGTTATATAACAGAATCTTTTTCGCCCATCTTCAACCAAAAGATCTTATTCCTAGTAAAAATAATTTTTTGTACTGAGATAACATCGTGTTATCCACATTAATGTCAACAGAAACTAGAGATACAGCTGAGTATTCGAAAGCGTATATCTAAGTGCCAACTGATGCAGGATTGATCACTGTACTACAAGTCAATATAGATAGCTAGAATAATTCAAACGATTTCATTTATTTCTTTAGACTGCTACTGCTTACCAGCCGACGTCTTGAGAAAAGTATGGACTGTGTTTGATCCATGCTAAGTATTCTCCCCAGTTTCTCATTCCTGGAGAATTAAAAACTCTACTAATGATGTTGGGAAAACTTTACGATGATATAATTGCTGGGGTTTTCGGAAATTGGCTCCTACGCTAACATAATATCCATTTTCATACTCTCTATGCGATAGCATATCACGACATGAAACTTGGAACTGATTTAGCACGTATACACAAGTTGTTTTCTTGTTTATTCGATAAACGCAATATTACTTAAGGATGCCTTATCTTTTCTCAGAAGAACGAGTGAATATTTTGTTTTTAAATTTTAAGAAAGAAATGTAATAATATTTGTACACATTTCAATCATTCCAGCTTTTAAGCTGTAAGAACTTAAAATGAATACATAAAAGGCACTTGTGGATCCACATCTTGCACGCCCACTTATGCCAATTCAATAATGCTTAATATACAAGCTTGAAAGTTCACTCACCATATGTTTATTCTAGAAAGAATTGAATGAAGTCTTGAAGTTTGAAATAGGAACAAAACCACTTATAGAACAATCAGTCATTTAAGCTTTGACTGCTCATAAATGTAAAATACTATGTAATGATGTAAAAAATCTTTGCTTACATTTCTCATTAATGTCAATTCTCAAATCTCATCAATGGCGTGTATCCGTCGGAAACTAAAAATGCAGACTGTCATACCCTGCCCCCTATATATATAAAATTATTCTACAATATTGAGCTCATCAGCATTTATCTCTCAAAACCTGTCGATTCTGCCGAGTTTCTGACTCAGCATAAGTTTCATGACTCTTTAAAACAGAAAGCTACCTAAGAAGTTTCTATATGTCCCTGATTCTATTATTCTTTAGAGCTTTATTAGATTCTATAGAATAAAAAGGAAGAGAGAAAGGATCCAATTAGAATTATATTCAAACAAATTAATTGTTATTATACTCTTAGTAATCACCAGAATAATAAGTTCTTCTAAGAAAATAAGAAAAGTTGAATAGAAAAGATGAAATTTTCAACAATATTACAAATACAATTGAAGTATAATAATTTGATAAATTCTAATTAATTCATTTCCAATTATGTATCAAAGGCAGAAGTCATTTCAGAAAACGAGCATTATCTACCATAAACTTAGATTTGCCACAAGTATCTAAAAATCATCAGGAGCATTAAAGAAAAAAAACTTACTGAAAATCATAGTTTATAAGTTTGAAGAAATTGAAACTGACAGCGAGTCAATTACATTACAAAAGAAAAAAGCAAAATCAGGGATCCTCTTCTGTCAAAATCGTTTGAAAGAAATTTTGAAATTTTTGTCTTTCCACCAGAAATAATATCAATTTCGATAAATCTGGCGAAAGAGAATTCTCTAATTGGGCTGGTTTGGAATGGATAACAAAGCTAAATTCCGTCCCATAACATAGCTATACTAGCCCAAAACTTACTTCTCCTTTCCAGTCTCCTTCATTAATTCAGAGAAATTATTTTCATCTTTCTGAAGCAGGAAATATATTTGCGGAAAAACGTTTAAAAATATCGCCACACGTGTCAGTGACAGTTTTCTTTTACTTCACCACAATCAGCAATATTTCACAATATGTTTTAAGATAAGTTTAAAAGCTACTTACAAGGACAAATAATCCGATTATACTATATATATATATACGTTATATCATATTATCATATATATACTAATTTACTCATAATATATATATAATTTCATATATATATATAATATATATATTACTATCATATATATATATTATTAGTATAATATATATATTATTATATAAATTTTCTGCAATTAAATTTTGAACTTTAATGTGATATATCTTATAATCCCTATATTTCGAATGGTTATTTGAGAAACTTTTATTTAAAAAATAACTCTAGTATGTGATACACTGTATGAATACTACACAAGGCTACCTATAGTAATTATTTCGCATTACACAATAGATTGTCTATGAGTTATACTAAAATAAATCTCTTCCAGCAAAATTTTTTTCAGAAGTAAATTAAGTAATTCCGTTCCCCGGAATTTTGAAAATTTCCTCCGGGAAAACCGACACCGGAAAATAAATGTCAATTTCCGGCTGCGGCAAGATTACAACATGGTAACCACAAGAAACAGTAGATCCCCTTCGAATTATTTTTGGGGGGTAGGTTAGGTAGTAAGCTCTCCAGTCTTCATTATCACTCTTCGATATATACGGGCTATATAATATACTATTAGTATTGCACTGTTTAGAGAATAAGTAGTAGGGTATAGTATTATTATAATATATAGTAGATATATAACTATATAAATATATAATTATATACAAAGAGACCGTAGAAGACGCAGAACGCCAATCTAGAGTGTCAGCCATTCAACCCACAAAAAATTAAGAATTAAAGAATAATTTTTTAATAATAATTATGTAAGTAATGAATACTTAAAAGTAATCACACTTCTTAGGGGGGCGTAGCTGCCCCCCTCTGCCCCATGACACGCCCATGATCATATAGTATTATATCCTAGGGATATATATAGAATACGTATATATATTATTTATATAATATATATATCCATATAATAGTATGTAGGAATGAAATATAACGTAATACCCTATCTTAGATATTCTATAGTATATAACATATATATACTATAAATAATTTATACTATATCAGTAATATTACTGACTCAATCCACTTGTATATATATATAGTAGAGAGCTATTATTAAATAATATATGCGGAGAATACTTCCCTTTACTAGTATATTACTAATATATATATAAAAATAATATAGTATATATACAATATAGTATATATAGGTATATAGTAATATAGTAATATATACTATACTTACTATAGTATATAATAACCACCTTCAATAATAGAATTTTAGAAATCATGAAAAAAAAGAACATAAATTTCATATATGTCTATTTATAAGCAAAATTTCATCTTTTTTTGCGTCTCAAGTGACTCAATCGGTCGACCCATAAAAATCATAATTCTCAATAAAGTATTGCGTAACATTGTTTATCCCAAATCCTGAACACTTATGTCCTTTAAGCTATGCTTTCTTTGCGCTAATTCCGCACCAAACAATGAAAATATGACTATATTTTCGTAAGGACTCCCCGAAAGACCCAAAGATTAAAACACCCTTATAGAAACAATTTCTAAGAGGATCAGCATTACAAGTTACTATTTTTCCAAAGGCCAAATCAAGATACTCCCCACGAGAGAACAGATAAGAGAGAGATCGTTGGACGGAGAAAGGAAGAGAGATGGATGCGAGACCTAAATAGGTTTTATAAGGCCTTATACAATCTTAGAAACTCATTACATTAACACCAACGAGACCAGGGAATACACAAGCTCTTAATGCTTGAACATTTGGTATATCTTTTGACAATAGGATTCACTTTTAGAAAAAATACTTAAAGAGTTTCCAACAACAATCCGTTAAACATAGTTACTTAGGGTTCTAATATATGTAAGAGTTGTTATATTGGAATATTATTATAACTATAGTAATATATATATTAGTTATTATATTATATTGATTAATATAGTATAGGTATAATATATATATATAATAATATAATAAGATAATAGTAATTAAATTATATATATATCTATAGTATATATAAATATTATATATATATATATTACTATACTATATACTATAATAAAGTATTAGTCAGTACTATTACATAAAAATTCTTTTATGTAATATATACATATGTATATCCATGTAGTTTTTTACTTGGAGAGTATAAATCAGTATAGTGAAGTGCATAAATTATATTATCGTATCTTATCATGAGCATTAGATATATATTATAAAGGTAGTAAGTGAGTTATAAAATATTATAGGTATATTTGTATATCACTATATATATATATATATCAACAACTAGATAAGTAGGGAAGTTTGGTTTAGGTAATAATATACTATAATAATTATATTATGCGATGCGGGGGGGGGGGGGGGGGTAGGTAGGGAGTTTGGTTAAAACCTATATAATCATAGGTACCTTATATATATACATAATATATATATTATAATAATATATATAATACTATAAATATATGTGATTATAAATCATATACTATATAATAATATATAATACTATATATATATAGTACATATGATATTATACATTAATTACTTAACACACTTTTAAATACGTCCGCTGATATCTCGATTCTTATTATATTGTTATATTTATATATTATTTTCATTTTTTTATGTTTTTATTTCTTAATATAATATGATTAAAACCTTCAAAAGAACATGATCAGAGGACTCAATATCCATGCCCTAAAATCTAACTTAAACATCATATGCTGCATTTATACTCCCTAACTTCTGATTTGCGCAAGCAAACGTTCAAAAGACTACCTTTTAATTTCTATTCAGCAAACTCCTTGACTCATCTTTTATAATCATTCATGTGCTATCTATCTCTTATCATCGCTTACATGCCTTACTGTACTCAACTGACTATATCATATAGTATAACGACGTGGCACACCTCCACTCGCCTCTTAGCGAAATGTAACTTTCTAGTCGCGCATTACATAGACCCGATGCTATATATTCACAGTCAAATGTTCTTACCTGTCCTATACCGTCTCATCGTAATTGTGACCATTCTGAACTACTAATAACCGCTCGTCAATAACCAGTTCTGATCGTAACACCCAGTCATAATACACCCATGGACCTCCTATATATTATATAGACTCACAACGATCAACCTGCCAAACAATTGAATTCGTCATATCCTTTTCCCTGTAATAGCTCCCTAACGAGCGTAGCGGAAGCATTCTTATACAACATTCAAGATTCGTAGGCTCGTGAGTAAGAGCAAAGCAGAAGAATTATACCATGACGCACCAGAACTTTTGATAAAACACGACAACGGTCCAGACACACCTCGCGCTATCCACCAATAACCCTGAACAGTCTCTGTGCTAAGGTGCTCTCCAATATGCGCACTGCTGTATAGATATAGTCCCTAGAGAGCACGTCACTTTGAAATCTCAATGATCCCATAACAATGTTTAGTTCATGATACCGATGACTCATCCAGCTAACTCGTGTAACGTTTTAGTTAGTCATGGGATCTCAATAACCCCCTAATACTACAGCATAACACATGTACATGGAATTTAGATTTATAAATATATATATAGTACTATAACAGACACACTACACGTACGATAATAAATACACTTTAATTGCCAATCCCAACCCAGGTAACCCTAGTTGAAAAGTAGAAATAATTAATACAAATCCACGTGATAATTGTCCTTATAAGATATTCATATGGCTGTGAGATTTTTACCATACGTCGTCCCCTCCTCACCATTACCCAGCATTTTGACGTACCTAATAATTTCAATAATTCAGAAACATACACAAATAATGTTTTAATAAAACCAACAGCAACATGTCCCATGATAGCTTTCTTAAAAGCACTACCAATGAAAAGGCTTTTTAAACCAAATGGTTTACAGGTTAAAAATCACCAATTCAACAAGCACTTGAAAACAACGGCCCACTTTAATAATTTCCTTATTTCACATTGTTAACAGTGTAAAAATAAAAACACAAATGACTAAAATTTAATCACTCTGACGCTAGATTTCTTTCGTTAATCATATAGAGCTAATATATTAAATTTTAGAGAAAAAATCAAAACACTTATTGTTGTAATTTTTTTTTTTGTGTTCTTCCTTCTCCTTCTTCTTGTTCTTAAAGCAAACCACATTACCTCACAACAAATCAATATAATAAAACCCTTCGACTTCGCATTTTCTGTCTTCATGCCTGTTTACCTTTTCCAAGTGAAGTTGCTCTTTTAACAACTAACATTTAAAACACATCGCAATCACACCTTAACAATCCACTTATTAAAAAGTAATAAATTTTTCCTATTCTCTCTAAACACATAAAGGCGGACTCATCATCCGCTG
>JABUQX010063671.1:0-75671 GCA_015478945.1 Trachelipus rathkii | reverse complement strand
CCAGAACTTTCAACTCAACTCTTCTGATAAAATCAAACAAAATTATAGAAAAAGAAAAATATTTACCTGCAAATATATTATGCTTTATCTAAATTATCCCAATCAGTAACACCCCTAGAAAGAATTGAACTCAATGAAATACGATATTTAAGATAAGAACTTCAATTGTGTCCCAATTTTTTAATTAATTATTTGGATTTATTGGTCTCTTCATCTTTTCCACTAAAATATCACAGTTCGAGGTATTTCATTCGATTTAGATTCATATGCAATTATATTCTTCCTTATTTCGAGGATATATATGGATTTCTCTTTCATAATTGCATTTGCTTATGGTTCCAAATTGGTGTCTGGTAAGCAGATTTTTGTGCAATATTGCTCTTTACCAACTTTCGATTCCTTTTTCGATTCCTATTCAATCAGCGTTCTAGACTGACCTGTCTTCCCTTTTTATGGTATCGACACGAAATTTTCGTCAAATAAAGGAGCTCTAATTTCAAGCAATTTCGCCTCTACACTAACTGTAGACTATTCCTTTATGAGTTAGTCTGATTTCTTTCATGCATTTTAAGTCGGATTATGAGAATATTTCATTTTAGAAATTCCTTAACTATCGAACATTTGATTCCTTTCGATTATTCTATTGAGGAGGTTTCGTTTCTGTGACTTCCTCGCTTTTTAATGTATTGGATAGTTAAATTTTTATTTGTGCATATGACGCACGCTCACATACATCCAGCAAGCTTCGCTCTCTCACATTAGTATTGAGCAGATGATCTCTCGTACACTTACATTGATCACACTTTGAAAACTACGTGCGCTGAATGGCTCCATATCAGATTATCGTTTTAATACGTCTTATACTGTACTTCCTTTCCTTGGAATATATATTTGGGTTCGAAATCACAATGTGAGCCTATTTAACTTGTGAATATATCTCATTCGTATATCACTCCAACTAGACACTAATGTGATGGTATTTTTATAAAAACAATCTTCTGTGATCACTTTTACTGCACATTCCTTGAAAATGATTTGGTTCCAAATAGAAATTTTGTTTTTAATATTATCTTAACGGATATAATCCAAATATGGCTTGTGTTTTCAAATGCACTTTTTAGCTGCTTCTGTTCTTGTGTGTGTTTTGCGTTTCCCTAATTTATATGGAATTACAAAATTTAAGACACTTCATATTTGGTTTCACCAAAATAAAATTGACACTTCATTGCCTCATTAATCAGTTCAAATCTTGAGATCTATTTGCATTTATGATAGCCACATTTCTTTATGCCGTCGTAGTTCTCTAAATAAATCGTATGTCAAATTTTCTGATTAAGCAAGGTTTTCTTTTATATTGTATATATTGAGTCTAAAGTATAAAAATATTTTAAAGATCCTTTTTCACCTCCTTTTAGCGCGGGAAGTAAAATGTAGCCACTCCATATAACTTTGTAAACATTTTAAATTTATGTTCGTACTTATGTCTAAGATTTGCGCGAGCAAAATTTTAGCATAAGTCAAGTGAAATACTATATAAAACCCCGTCATTTTTGAGATACTCTTTCAGTCAGATAAAGTCAGTCAAATCAAATTATTAAGAATCGAAAGAAAATCTCACTCAACGATACTCTCTTCAGAAATGCTCCGGCAAGAGCGATAAATTCAAGGAAAAGGCTGCGGGACTCGATTTCCGATCACAAATACCTCGCCGCTAAACGAAGAGTCTGAGGCAAGTTCGAAAAAAAGCACTGGAAAAGGCTGGCGACTTGCAATTTGCCCTATACAAAGAGTATCCTCAACAGAAGGGATTTGTTTACAACTTTACTTGTGTTACAACTTTTACTTTTTTCATTGAATAAATCGTCTTCTATTTGAATTTATTTTAAATTCCGCAAGTAACCTTGAGTTACTTTATTTAAAAAGATAATTTATAGGAACTTTTGTTTCCTATTCAATAAAAAGATAAGGTATTGCAAACTTTGTTTGCTATTATAAAATAAGTATTATAATTATTAACCAATGATTTAATAACGGAAAAAAAGAAAATAAAATATAATTCAGGACTTTGGTGTGTAAGCCTATTTCAATAAAAAGATAATTGCTCTAGAAACCTACTGAGTTTTCAATTTATTACTAAAAGAGATTTAATTTGCATGTGGCCTATTCATTGCTAAACGTAAATGTTGGTGAATCTATCTATAAAACTTTTTAAAAACTACATCATTAATATCTTATTTATTATTAAGGAGAGGGAACTAAAGAAAAGAGACCATATGTTTTATTACAAAGAGACATTACATATTATATATAATAATAAATAATAATAATATGGGCAAGCTTTAAAGAATTCTAAAATATTATCTACTGTTTATTACAAATATTATTTTATGAATATAAAATTATATAAGTTATAAAAGGTTAAAACCTATATTTACCTGGTTACCCTATTATTATTATTCTCTATATATATATCTACATATACTATAAGGCGAACTATATATATACAAATAAGGGTAATTATATATATATACTACTAAAATAATACATATCCCTATATATTATATTGATTGTTATACCAAAATGATAAACGTAATTTTATTTTAATATGTATTCATTTTATTATTAAACAATTTTCTATAAATAATAATATATCTATATTTATTATTTAAATATTATAATCAATTATAATATAATTAATATATCACAATTAATATATTATCAGTATAACTTTAATGTTAACTTATATATATATTTATATGTAAAATTAAATCTTCCTGATTGTAGCTACTATAACTATATTGAAATTATTGTAATATTATTATATTACTTTATATTATAATTTATAACACCTTCTATATATAACTAATACTAATGAGAGTAGAGTAAGTGAGTGATGAAGTAAGTAGGGAGATGAGTAAGTAAGAGTAATAAAGAGAGTAGTGAGAGAGAGAGAGAGAGAGAGTAGAGAGAGTAAGAGATAGAGAGAGAGTAACGTATAGAAGAGATCGTAAAGATGATTGATAGTAAGTGAGTGCGTCGAGAGAGATGGAAAGCGTGTTTGCAAACAGCAGGGAGTAGAATAAAATGGGAAGTATAGAGGGATTACGGGGAGTATGTAAGTCTAGAAGAAGTGCTGTAAAGTAAGTTCACAGGGATAGAGGTTTATAGGCAAAAGGATGTACAGTGTTTTTTCGTGGGAAGGGTTAGTGTTAAGGCTGCCTGTATTTGAAGGGACATGTTATTTTAGTGGGACTAGAATTTTACGCACTGGAGCGGGATAAAATAATAGTAAGATAATTTATTAAACTTACTCTAAATACAAGAGCAGCTGATAGGCATTGTCTTTAGTGGAAATTTAATTTTTAAAATCAAAAATTATTTATTCATAAAGTATATTGGATTAAAAAAGAATTTTTATTTTTATATGTTGTTGCATAATATTGTAATAGAGGGAGCACGAAACTTAATTCAATTATTGATCTTGTTTTTAACTCAAAAATAGTAATTTAAATTGATAGTTATTAGAAGAAAATTTATGTTAATGCGTTGGGTGCCAGTTTTCATAACTTAATGTAGGTCTTTTTATGTCTAATAAATTTTATAATATACTAAGAAAAATTGTCGAGAGCGTGTTTCAACATAGAGTAATCTCTTATGCAGCATTCTCTGTGGAAGTTTAGATTATATTCCTATACATGATCATATTTATCATATATATTAAAATCATATAGAAAAAAATATATAATATTGTTATAAAAAATCATACTAAAACTATATATATATATATGAGTATAAATATATATTTTTTATTATGAATATAATTTATTAATTATCTTATCTTCGCTAAAGAATATTATAATATATTAAGATGTTAAAGTATGTCTTATATAAGCTAGCTAAGTAAATATATTAAATATATAAGTGAAATATATTATTAAATTTATATTAATCACTATATTTAACTCTAATTAATTATATATATATATTGAGTATCTTCATAATTATAACCTAATATAATATATTATATATATATATAACATATAGGATTATTCTATATATTATTCAAGTGGCAGAATATATTAACCTAAGTTTATTATGATTGTTATTTTGGACTATTCACCTATCAAATAATATATATTTTAGATATGTTCTTTATTTTATTATAAGAAGATTGATTCTCTAGAGTCCATGTCACGCGACTCCAAATATCCACGAATAGACTTTTACGTTGCTATAGTTTTAGGACATGACAAAGGCGTTAGATCAACCCGGTCCTTTACCTTTTTTCGCTTATGTATAAACGGTACTGTGCCGAACATTGAGGAATTCTTTAATATGCGCTCTTGAGACCACCGATAATGCGTGTCTGTAGAGCTCTGTATGAGCAACAAATTAGGCTCTCAAATGGATGAAAGCAAAGAAATTATTAAGCACTAAGTTTTTTCATCGAGACACTGAAAGCTTGGTAATATATACACCGCTACGATCCTCTCGTAGTGGTTATAACAAATCACGTATCGAGAGAAACATTTATATTGCTCTCGAGAATAAGTTTTCCAGAATGTATTCTTTGAACACACTTAAGAGTATTTTCTGGGCGAGAAAGGAAGAGAAGATGCTGAGCACAATATCTGAACACTGGTAAAGCTCACGAAAGCCCTAGGTTGAGGGAGATGGAGATATAAATATAAAATAAAGTTAATACAATATACTATAGTGATATAACTCACATATAATAATGCCAATTAATACTTACTAATAGAAAATATACTTAATCATATTTTTCATCTAAATGATAACTACTAGTATTTATTTAATTGTAATATATATATACAAATTATTTAATCATAATATATTTTTCTCAGAGTATTATATATGTAATGAAGGTTCATTTTTTAATATATATCCCGGTTATTAGTGGATCTTTTATATTTAATATGCTCAATAAATATATATATATATTTTACTTACTTATTCTATTGTATATAACCATTGGGTATAAAAATTAATCCTAAATATGTGAAATATGTTTTAAGCTATATATTTTATAAAGATAGTTTAGACTCCAAGGATACGAAATCAATTACAATATATGCTTTAAACCGTACACTTCAATGAATTGCTAGGTTATTAATTATCATTTATAAATTAGGTACTTCTACTAAAGTACTTCTGTGAGCAATTAAATTACATAAAGGTTTCTATTGATTTTATACGAAACGATATATTTCAAAAGAGGAAATTGACATATGAGGTGGTAAATATTGTTGTGCTCTACACTCTATATAGTACTAATAATAAATCTATGACATAAGAGCATTTTAGGCCTCAGCTTTTTAGGACGTAATAATATTTTACAGTATTAGAAACCTTGTGATGAGAAAATGTACTCCACGCTCAGAAATTAAGAAACACGCATTGTCCGTCACAGAAGTAGTTCGAATTAATTTGATATTTTTATATATTTTTATGTTTCTTGATCCGGGGTGGGCTCGAGAGGCCGCCCTCCCATCTATATTCAATTGTCCACTCGGCGGCCCCGTCCCCCGCAGAGTCTGGGGTTGCAACCCTGCTCTGAGACAATTGCTCGCCTGGAGTCCGAGGGGGCAGTTATTTTAAATTAAAAAGTGAGCGTCCACATAATATTTTATATATAAATCTTAATTTGATAACATTAAGAATTATAACAGCTACAATCTCACTCTGATAGAAAAAAAATTAATATTTCCTATTAATAATAATAATATTATAATAAACTATATTTTAATACATACTATAGTAATAATAGTGAGGAGGCAATATAATAAATCAAATAATATATATAAGTAGAGTACATTATTTATTAATACATATTAATTTATTTAGGCACGAGGTTAATTGTCATATTAAATAATATAATGCCAAAATTTAGATAATTAATAATTTAATATTTAATTTTAAATCAATATGCAAATTGTCTTTAACTAAATAACTCAATTATTATATATAATAATTATATCTATATTAATTTACATAATTTATTAATTTAAAAATATAAACTTATAATATATATAATATATAATTTACCACTCTATAATTACTATAGTCTAAAATATATAATAAAAATCGTTTAATTTTTTTTCCCTAGGAATAAATTGTACTACCTATAGTACTATAATAATAGATTATATTACTTTGTGGCATGAGCATATAAAGAACATAGGATCCCGTGAAATATTCGTGCTGTTTTTTCTATCGAAAATTTCCAAATTCGTTTATAACTATATCTGGGTAGTCAAACATTCATAATGTCCATATATATAGCTAATTGTACAATACTAATATATATATATTATATATATATAGTGATATATATATATAGCCTAAATTTTATTATTCAACCTTTTTTACCTTTATATATAGCTTAATTTTAGTCCCAATTCGGAGTATAGCCCTAATTTACTATTATTATTAACTTATTTATATAATAACTGATACATATATATTAAACCTCTCATTTATTTACATTATTTTAATATTAACTTATTATTTAACTATATATATATGAGTCTATTAATTGTCATTTGAGCTCAATATATTTATTACTATTTATTACTAGAGTACTATTATTAGTTCCTAATATATTATAAGAGCCTAATTATTTATTATTATATTACTCTATTTTACTTAGCTATTAGTCAATTTTATACGAGCCCATTTTTAACTATTTATATATATTTACTATGCCTAATGTCATTGTAATAGTAGGCCCTAATTTATTATTATATTATACTTTTTAACATGCAAGCTTTTAACTTTACCATTTAATTTATTATTTTAATACATTGTTATTATTTCTAATTTATTATCTAAAAACACATTAGTTACCAATATTTATTTATTATAACCTTTATCATCATTTTTTCGCTATGTCCCATTATACTATTTTTTTACTTTTAACTTGTAAAATATTTACAGTGAGTAAATATATATATATATAGCTCATAATTTATTATTTTAATACTCATATTTACAACATACTAAGATAGCTAAGCGATATAGTTTCGAATTTGGGAAACTATTGAGTGTAAGTGATGAGGTAAGAACAGATATTATAACTCATATTTATATATATATAAACTGGCTATATAAAAGGCAATTGAAATTTATATTATTATATACTTTATTATTATTTTAATAAATATACTGACTGACTATTAGTTTTGCGCCATTTTAAACTTTTTACCTGCTATTGTCATTAAACCATTTTAATATATATTTATATTAATTTATAAATATAAAAACAATTTAATTCTAATTATTGATTATTATTTATAGATAGTACAATATATATTCTATTTTACTGCTAGATGTTTATGCAGCGTTCTTATAGTAGCCTAGTTATATTATGTATAACTATATTTATAATATATACTTTTATTACTTTCTTTATTATATGGTTAATTGCCTAATTATTATATACTTATTCGTTATATATATATAACGCTAATTGTCATTATATAATATTATATATAATATATATAGCCCTATATATATATAATATATATATTATTATATATATTTATTATATTTATACTTTAAGACTATAGCTATTTATAATATATAGTATATCAATTTAGCCTATAATTTATTTACTTTTTGACCCTCTTTTCGTGTTTTACACAATTGTCAGTTTTGAATTTTTTTTGTCGTTATTTTTTTTTAATATAGTTGCTACTGGGATAGTGGCTACCAATCTAATGAATTTCAGTGGTACACGGACAGATCAAAGTTTTTGAAGTATTTTTAACTAATTTTTTAAAAATCAAATTTTTGTTGCCTATTATTTGATGAATGATGAGCTCGTCGTAATGTTAAACGCCAAAAAGTTACGGCAAAAGTTGCCATTTTAACACTTATTGGAAATCAGCGTTAATTATAAGCTTATTACATTAATAATGTAAAAAAATCAAAAAAACATTAAAAATAAAATCACTTTTTTTTTACATTAATATTTATTAAATATATCTCAAAAAGTAAGACACTTACAGAAACCTAAACCATTACTATTATCGTTGGTACAATCTACAGCGTCTAAAGCTTATTACAGAGAGAAGTGGCCTAAAAAATAAATAATAAATTAAAATAACATAAAATATATATATATACAATAAAAACTATAAAAAAGCCCCATTTAGGGGGCTCGAAGCCGACGGGGACAGAGGGGGGATCCGCTTTTTTCCATTCCCCGTAGGAGGCGCCTGGCAGGAACCAATCTCGCTGACACCACATAATACCAATAGAGACGGCGGGTCGGAGGACAACCTCCCGGAGTGGGGGAAATAATGTCTTTAACTACCTGGCCTCGTTCGGAACTCCGAAGGCCGATAGACCTCCGACTCCTGCAACAATCTTTTGCGGGTTTATACCCTTAAATATTCTTTTTTGTTAATAAAAAGGAGAGAATAAAAAAAAATATTAAAGTTACGGATCCGTAAACGTAACTGGTCCTAATTATTATTTTTTTTAAATCATGTCCGTTTTATAGCTATAACTCGTAAATCATTTGTTGGTATCTACTATTAGTCAGCAATATATTAAAAAAAAAAAACAAAAAAAAATTCAAAACTGACCATGTGTGGAGGCAAACAGAAAGAGTCCTTATTGAGGTCTATTATAATAGCCTATAAATGTTTTATACTTATATATTATTAATAACTGCTATATTAATCATCATATTATTAAAATTTTTAATCATTATTTTATATATTAACTGTGAGTGATACTTATTATATATGTTACTCTAATTAGCTATACATTTATAATATTATATTTATTTTATTAATTATACTTATATTATTATTAATACTATATGGTTACTAAATTTATATTAGCTACTAATTATAATATTATTACTATATATTATACTTATATAGCTAAAATTGTCCATTAATATATACTGATACCAATATATATAATAGAATATAATATTATTATTAATTTATATTATTTATATAAATAAAGTCAAATATTTATATATATATAGTTTATTATTATATATTTATATTATATAATATATCCTATTTATTATTTATATTATTTAATCATTATATATATAATACTCTATAATTTATAGGTTTCATAGGCAATTATTATTTATATATATATTTTATACTACTTATATAATATATATATATAAATATATCTAATAAAACTTATAACAACTCCCAGAAGGGCTTTTCGCCCTGTCAGGAGACCCAGCGAGTCTCTCCTTCTAGGTCCCGAAAAACTCTTATACCTAGAACCTCTAGGAAAACCGATTTCTCGGATTAATTGGTTTCCCTGACGCCAGTTCATCGGGTACTAAACACTCTCATAGTGTAGTGGTTTGGCCCTTTTCAAGTCAGAATCTAGCATGTTCCTTTATCATTATTGGCCCGTCAATAACTAAGTAATTACTTGGCCAGAGTTCTCGCAGATATTGTCGCTTCTTAGGCGATTTAAGAATCCAACGCTGGTCCAAAGAGTAATATATTAACATGCTAGAAAGGAAAGGATCGTGGAGCTTTTGGGTGCTTAAGTCCCTTGGTGCCCATCTTGACTAAAACCATGGCATAAAGAAAATTTTGAGGAAGTAGACAGTCGATCCGCGACGAAACATCCATCTTCTTTGAACACAAAATCAATTTCCACTGACTTGCTCACGATATTCTTATTGCAATTATACACTATAAGGTTCCATATATCCAACCCATATTTTTAATTTTTTAATTAAATTTTATTCAAAACATCACATTTAACTAATTTCAATGTAAGCTTTTCAAAGAATTTCTTTTTATTTTTTATTTTTGGTTTCATTTTTTTTCAAACTCCATCATCTATTTTATTAACTACATAGCAGAACATAAAATATTTTTTTATAAATTTGTTGTATACCCTCCAAACGTAAATTTTATTCTATAAATATTATATTTTCTGTTTTAAGTTATATTAAGATAATTTTTTATGTATGTGAAATTTCCGAAATGTATCAATTTATAAATTTGCAAAATATATTAACCACTAATGTATACAAGTGGTATTTACTGAAAATTTGATTAAATTTGTACCTAAATTCTTCCTCAATTTCAATTCAAATTCTTGCGTGCGGAGATCCATGCTGGCTTAATAATAACTTATACTTGTAGCTTTCTAGAATATGCTCTTATATCCACATTACTTTTTCTGGTTCTTCTCATTTTTCTCATCTTTCCCAGCTGTGCCCACGTGCGATCCTGACTTTTCAACGAACGAGTTCCAGTATATAGTTGTATACTTATATATATAACTACTGTATTCATTATGCCTATCTTATATTATTACTTTTTATTAAATCATAGCTATATATTATAGTAATAGATCAAAATAGAATAAAAATCATTTATTTAACATTTATACTTATAGCATCATATGTTCAATTGCCATATAATTATTATATTTATAAATACCTAATATTACTTAGTATAGCTATTATGATAGGTTATCACCTATCCATACTAAAATATTTAATATTAATTGCTATTTTAAATATTATATTCTTTGCCATTTTTACTTTTACTGCTATTGTCATTGTTATTTTTACTTCTTCCACTCCTATTGTCATTGCCATTTTTTACTTTTACTGTTATTGTCAATTGCCATTTTTACTTTTACTGCTATTTGTCATTGCCGTTTTACTTTTAACTGCTAAATTGTCCCAGTGCCATTTACTGTCAATTAATTCAAAACATAATTAATATCAAACTGGAGATCCTCAAATTGAAATCCTCTTATATTGAACTTTTTCTTCTTTGAGCTGCATTTTGGATAACATTTTTATATTGATTGACTGTTTCATATCAAGTAGATCGATAAAATTATTATTAATAAGAACAATTTTGTGGAGCACTGTCTTTTAATTACGCGTTCTTTTTTTTATATTATACGACTGCTCACCACACTTTGGAAAATATGACTATTATATTAGTCATAATTGTATTTTATATTTACTTTTATACTGTTCCTTTATTATTATGAGTATCCCTTTAGAGTGCCAATTCATATATATATATCTTACTTTTACTAGCTATTTATATGTCCTTTTATGCCAGCATTCTTTACCTTTATACTTAGAGCTATTTATAGTCATATTTATAGCCTCTATTATGTACTTTGTATCTATTTGATAGCTATTATCCATGGGCGTATTGTTTCAATGTTTTGACTTAGATTAAAGTTTTCTTGTGGTATTTTATAACTTATGCTTAAAAAAAGAAATTTATTTTAATATGTATTTCATGGTCATAACCATTATTATTTATTTCAAGTGAATAAGGGAGTGGATCTTCATTTCTCCAAATATATATTAGCCTTTATATTTTATACTTTTAATATATTATAAACATTTATCTATGTCTATATAGCTATTGTTCATTATTATATATATATAGAAATTTATTTAATACTTAATTTTACTATTTTATAGGCTATTAATAGCTAATTTATAGCTCATATATAATATTATATATATATATTTTTACACTTTTATAAATGATAAGTATTGTCATTGCCATTTTACTTTTACTGCTATTGCATTGCCACTTTTACTTTTTACTAATATATTGTCAATTATATATATATAGCATTTTTACTTATATTACCATTAGCTCTATTATAGTCATTGCCCATTCAATATATTTATTAACTTTTTTACTTATGCTAATTGTCATTATAATCATAGCATTTTTACTTTATACTTAGCTATAGTCATTGTCATAATTTTTACTTTTTAACTTAGCATATTATATGGTATTATTAGCCTATATTATTTTAAACTATATTATTTAAACTATTAGACTATATTGTCCATATATACATGTATATGTTACATATTATACTCTCATGCAAAGTGTCTGTGTGTGCGAGCGACTCTTGTGTGTGCGTGTGTGTGTATCTATGTGTGTTTACTATTCAAAATAGAATTAAGTAATTTTAATTAGTTTCAAGTCAATTATTTAGTTTTATTAAAAGTATATTCTTTAATTATCGTTTCAAATCATTTTGTTTTATTTTTAGTAAAGGGTATAGTAATGGGAGAACTTTATTTACTTTATATAACTACATAGTATCTCAGCTTTTATTTTTAGTAAAGGGTATGAATGGGAGATAACTTTATTACTAAAGAGCCAGCCTCCAACCCCTATCCTATACTACTTTTTAGTAAAACTTTATTCATCGTTTATTTACCGGGGTTTTAGGTGACTTTCATTCTCAATATCTTCAATGGACAAATTTAATTTTTTTAGGCATCAATATTATTCTCGTCTCAACACTAAGGGAGTGAAATATGAAGATATTACCTGTTTTCAATACTGATATGATAACCTCTATGTTTACGTGTGAGAAGAAAATTTTTCCTAACATATTACTGAACATAATGAATTATATTACTTCTCTGTAAGTTAAATTTGTTTATTATTCAAAAATAACATTTAATCGAATGTTAAATTATAAAAATAACTTACTTAATCTTTATTTCACGTATATTTTTGTTCTTTTTGAAATTTATATTGGTTTCTAAAACCCTTTAAGTTTTTCAATAAAAAATGAATAATGCATCTAAATTTGCTTATTTACGACCTTCAAGGTCTGCATATGGCAAACTTCTTCAACCAACTCCATTAAAATAAGATGCTTAAGATTTAGATAAAACAGATGCATAAGGCTACAAAAAAAATTTAATATGATCTGTAAATTTAAAACATGTTAAAGTTTCTTAAAATTTCAGAAAGAAGTATAAAAATATATTTTATCCAGATTTAAATAAGATAAAGGAATTCAGTTCCATAAGAGTCATAATATTTATGACTCAAACTATTGAGCATTTATTTCCTTTTCTTTACTGAGTCATAATGGATATATTGTGGAAACAAAAATCTATAAACAATGTTATTGTAGTATACTGAAATGCTGACGAAGAAGATAATGAGGATATTGCTAATACTTGATACTACTACTACTACTACTACTACTACTACTACTACTACTACTACTACTACTACTACTACTACTACTACTACTTCTACTACTACTACTACTACTACTACTATTATTTATAATAAATAATAATAATAATACATTCATAATAATAGTAATAACATTAATAATAATATAATAATAATAATAATAATAATAATAATAATAATAATAATAATAATAATAATAATAATAATAATAATAATAATAATAATAATAATAATAATAATAATAATAAATAATAATAATAATAATAATAATAATAATAATAATAATAATAATAATCTATATATACATAATAATAATAATAGTATATACTAGATAAATAATAATAGTAATATAATGATAATAATGAAATAATAAATGAAAATAATAAAATAAATTTAATAATAATAATAATAATAATAATAATAATAATAATAATAATAATAATAATAATAATAATAATAATAATAATAATAATAATAATAATGATAATAATAATAATAATAGAGGTCTTAGTAGAGTAATGTTCAAACTATTAACAATGGGTGAGACGTTCATTAACAAGAAATATCTGTATATCGCTTTTAACTAGAACTCATGCATATATATTTAATGAAGGCATAATAATAATCATATTAATGTTTAATAGTTTCCTAGATAATAATTATTTAATATATTAATATCACACTCCATATATTAAAAATAATCCAATTAATATTAAGTGAGTTCAATATATAATTTAATAAAGAATGCGTGAATAGAGTACTCAACTAATTTATTTATTAAAATAACTTTGATATAAACAACCTAACAACTAATAATATAATAATAATAATAATAATAATAATAATTAATCAATAAATAATAATAATAATAAGTAATGAATAATAATAAAATAATAAATTAATAATAATAAAATAATAATAATCATAAGTAATTATTATAATTGTTTAATTTGCACATAATAATATATAAAAATAAGCTTTGCATATGACTAGTATATAACATGAATGACTGTATATGTAAGCTGCGGAATAGTTGTTCGTGCCTTATTTCGTTTTTCTCTTATTTCTCGTCTCTACGCTAATGGCTACTATTCAAACGTGCTGTAGCATAGTAGTGCGCGAGAGCGCCGGTTAGTGTTAAACTTTGAAAATTAAATCTGCCAACTTCTTGCGGTGGATTGTTAGCAAATAATGAGAGAGAGCACCATTTACATTATATTATATTAAATAATTAAATTTATAATAACTAATATAATAATAATGACTATTGATTCAAATTATAATAGAGTACAAATATAAATTTAAATATTATTATATAATTAAATTAAACTTTATACCTGAATGATAAAAATAATAATAATGCTAAAATGATACTTTAAGTATAAAATATATGACTCATATTAATAAATAATAACTCACACGCCAAAACCCATCAATAATAATAATAATAATAATAATAATAATATATTATATAATTTACCATATAATTAATTATAAATAATCTAATAAGCAAAATTGTTACTTTTAGATAATTGAGCACTAATAATAATAATATATAATTTAATAATTTAAACTTAATAATTTAATAAACTATAGCACTATATAATTAGAGTAGGTCAATAATTAGAGAATACCAATTTTAATTAACTAATAATAATTAAATACTATAATAAATAATAATAATAAAAAATAGTATAATTATAACTATATAATAATAAAATAGAGACGCTCTGATGATAATAAAGGTTTAATTATTAATTTTTAAAGTATTTTAAATATAAAATACGACAGAATATTAAAATACATTTTTAATGGATTACCAAGTTCAGTCAGAGAAAACAGGTTTATGATAACAAATTAGGGCAACAATGTCTGATAACATTCTATTCTATCACATTTAACATTAGACTATATTGTTATTTATTTAATAATTATACAGCCTGAATTTATTTAACTTTTATCACAAAATAAATTTTATTTTTATTATTAAACCATTATTTTACTTTTACTGCTATGTACCCAATGTATAATAGCCATTTTTATATAATAACTATATTGTTCTAGTTAAATACAATATTTGTTTTGAGCACATTTATTATTATTACTATATTTTATACTATGGCTATTATAGTCCAATTGCCTAGTAATTAATATATAATTTAACTGTTACGCTGCTGCTATGTAAGTGTGAAAAACTGCCTTAGGGAAATTTATATAACGAATGACTAGTCCTTCGTAAAGAGTGAAAGTGAGAAAGGTTGAAGAGTATATGTGAATTTATTTCAACATTATAGGATAAGGGCCAGACGTAGCGGGACTGCAAGGATGAGAAAAAATATTATTATAGTAATTAAAACTTAGGACAATCAAGAGAAGTCTTTTCAAAAATCGACCAGCAAGAAACAACATGTGAGTTACCAGTTTATTTGTTTTGTTTGATAGCTCACGTCATATAGCACAGTTGGTTATATAATTGATGCTTTGTGAGCATAAAGTGGGCGATAATTGAAAGGAAGAATTGAACGAAGAATTAAATGTCGATTTCGTTGACTTATTTTAATATCTTATATCGGACTTTTTCTCGACGTTAAAAGCGTTGCGTTTTAAACTATTGAATTTCGATTCCGATCCCATGTCAGCTTTTGATTCAAATTATTTAGCACATCTCTATTCTAATTTCAGATCATTTAGCATCATCTCTATTCTCAATGGCCCATCAGATCCGATCCCAACATCTCCAGATTCTAACGGCTACAGTTCAGTGGCTTCAAACCTAGCAGTAATTGCAGTTTTTGCTCATCCAAACCTTTTTATACTTGCATAGTAAATGTATATACATTTGAGTTTTCTATTTTGGTCCATAGGTTTTCCCAAGAGCGCGCCATTTTTTGGATTTATCAATTCTCGGTTGCAGTTTCAGTATGATTAATCTATTCTAAAACCACTGAACTTCAATTTCGGCCTTAATCCGTGTTTTGCAGATAAGTCATGGTTCAATTTTTACCTTCTATAATACTCTGACTTCAAAATTCCGACTCAAATTGTACATAAAAACCACCAAAGTTTAACCCAATGGTATTTTGAGATTTTGCTGAAATTGTCTATTTCTCATTCCATGAGCCTAATCTGCCCAATTTATCATCTTAATAAGAGCATGAACCATATATATTGAAGTACAGTTGATGTCACTGCCACTTCTCAACTCGTGCCACATATACTGATTGGTCAAGTACTCATTATGTACACCAAGACAGTCTCAGACCTAAATTAAGTCATTGCCCACCAAGCCCCGCTTCATCGAGTGTTCTTGCGTACACTCTCTTTTAAAGGCTATGCATGTATAGAGACATTTTAACACCATCATTTCCAACACATTTTGAACTTTTTGAAACAATCTTGATTCAAAAGTCATAGCTATTGTCCCATTCTTCTTTATATCCCAAATTCAATATACTCTATATTTTTACAATTTGATAATATATACCTGTATTGCCCATTGGCCCATTTTATGTTACTTTTACCTGCTATTGTCTATGAAGAGCTAAAGCATAATATAGGCTCGTGTTAGTTCTAATTACTTTTTTAACCTACTAATGTCCTGTGGATGATATAATTGTTGCCAAATCATGACGCAATTGTGGCAAGAATTAGATTTTCCGCTGTAATTTACTTTTATAGAGCTTTAAGAAAATGAAGAAAAATAAGAGAAAAGTAATTATAGATTCAATAAGATATTAGCTAGGATGTTGATGGTTATCTATTCTAGATACTATCGCACATATTATATTTTGTGGTCATTTTGTGGAAAGATTACACCAGATATGTCTCCATTGGGAATCTAATCGTTGAAACGCGAACTGAATAATTATAACATACTAAAAAGAGTATCAAATATTTATATATAAAAGCTACTATATATATATATAAATATTATAATATTATTATATTATATATTTATATAATATTTAAACTTTTTATTATTATATATAATTATTATATAAAATAATTTAATATAAATAATATATAACATTAATTATCATTTAATATAATATACTACTTATATATATAATATAATATAGACTATATATATTAATTTATGTTATATATATAGCCTATAATTTTATAATATATTATTAAATCAACCTATTATATTAAATATATTATATATTTATAAATAAATTATTATAACTATTATACTTATATATTAATAAATATATATAATATATAGCTTATAAATTTATTATATATAGTTCCATTTATATTATAGGCCATTATATATTTAATTATATTTATTATAATATATTATTAATAAATTATTTTTAATCATAATTAATGTAATTACATAGTCACAATTGTATTATTTTATATATATATATATATAAATATATATATATATATATAATAATAGCCTATAAATATTATATATATTATTACTTAATATATTTATTACACTTATATATAATTATCATTATCTATATTTAAATAATTATCTTTCTATATCTTTAAAATATTTATACTTTACTTTTTATATATGTATGTTCTGTAATATGTAGTACGAATATATATAGCTACCTATATATTATATATATAAATATATTATATTATTTACTTATATTTATTAAACTTATATATATAATAGTACTATTATTATTATTATATTAGTTACATATATATTATATATATATAGTACCTATATAATTTATATTTTATTAACATCTTTATTCTTGATTTATTATTTACATTTGATTCCATCCCACTTCTTGATCTTTCATTGATATATTAATACTATAGTTCGGGTTAATCTTCCTTTTGTCCACGAATATTAATTAAAGGAAGGCCAAAGATGAAATAAAGTTTGTTCTATGAATCACAGGAACGTTATAACTTTTAAATGTAGATTTTTATTAATAATATATAAATTTGGATAATGTTTAACGTGCTAACAATATTATGTATCAATGTAAGAATTTGAGACACCCTTTATTAACCTAATTTTATACTTCTGTATGTTACATTCAAATTCTTAGTATATAAATTTGTCATATATATTATATAGTTTTTATTTTATAATACTTATTTTTAATACAATGAATAGTATCTCATAATATATTAGGGCATATAATATATATCCTTATAATATATTTTATTATAACATATATATTTATACTTATAGTATATATTATATATAAACTATATATATATTATAACTTATATATTATAATCTTAGTATTGATTTATTGATATAATGATCTATTAATAAATAAATATAATAATTTAGGCATATTGTTATTATTTAATATATTTATTAATCAGTTTATTTATTATATCTAATATATTATATATTTTCATTATTATGTTAATACTATATAAATATTATTATTTATACTATATTATATATATATATATATATATATATATACTATATATTATATTTAATATTTTAACTTATTTTATATATATATTCATTTTACGTTATTTTTAATATATTTATTAATACTTTATTATTATTATATAATCATAATTATTATATTTATTCCTATATACAAACCATTATTATTTATATATATATATACTTTTATATATACTATTTTATATATATACTTATATATATATATTATTATTCATTTAGTACTATATAAATATTATTATATATTATATTATATATATATATATATACTATTATATTATAATATATTATAAATATAAAATATTATATTATAACTATATATAATAGCTATTATAAATATATATAAATATATATAGTAATATATAATTATGTAAATATATTATTATAATATTATATATATATATATATGGCCATTTTATATATATATATATAATTATTTAAACTATTATATATATTATTCATTATATATATATGAGCTAGATCTTTTTAGCAAGTGGCGGAGGTAGAGTCCTTTGGTTTTGGAAACAGCAAGATTGAAGGGAAAAATAGGAGAGTCGGCACAGATAGGAGGAGACGAAATTCTCAAGAGCTCAAAGAACCACATTCCTTAACACCTGGTAAAATTGTTTGTGAGTATGGGAAAGAGATTTCTGACGAATTGATTTGTTACAGACCAGTTTAACGTAATTTGCAAAATTATTTTATTATGGAAAAACCCAAATTTTTATAACACTTTCAAATTATTTTACATATTCTTATATTTTAATTGTACTAATTTTAAAAGGATTTCAATATTTATACAGAGGAAATTATATATTATTATTGTAAGTTATATAAATGCCCCGAATGTGATTATCGAACAAATTTTTTTTGGCATAACTTTTTATCTCGAATATTATATATCTTTTAAAATCTGGACCAGCTGCTCTGAAATGTTTATCTCTGCTAAGTCCCAATTATTAAGCCTGACAAATAAGCTTGTCAATAACTTTCTGGGTGCTGGGGTTTTGGGAACACCCCATATCCTGTAATTTTCTTCCGTTACAGCTTGTTGTTAAACTTAGGCTAGTGATCAAGGCTCCGTTAACAGATTTGTGGGAAAATAGGGTTGCGACATGGCCCAGCAAGCCGGTCAACTCGACATCCCGCGCTCGGAAGAAACTCATAAATGTTTGCCACTCGGTGAAGTGAAAGATATTATTATATATATATTATGCTCATAATTTAATATATATATATATATATTATATAAATATTTTATAAATATTTATATATTATTAATACAGTTATATATAATGTCATTTATAGTACCCTAAATATTTTATTATATTTATTACTTATAGATATATATAATATAAATAAATATAACTTGACATAATAAATTATATGTATGTCATTTGACCCATTTATATTTATTAATTATTATATATATATATACTATTATATATACTATATACGAATCTTATAGTACTATTATATAATTTATGATATATTATATTATCAATAATATATTAATAATGAGTACCTATATATTTATAATATATAATTAATTATATATATCTATAATATTTATAATTACTTATTATTATAATTTTATTATATACTTCTGTACATATTTAAGTATCTAATTTATATTATATATATTAATATATATATAGCCTATATATATAATATAATTATTTATTTCTATATCATAATATATTATTATATATAATACTAAAACTATTTATATATATATAAACTATATTATAATCTTTATCGCAACCAATAAGAGGTTTAGTTTCTTATATTATATTATATACCTATTATATTATATATAATTAATTATATATTTATTATATTATATATATATATTATATATTATATATATTTTATCATATATTAATTAATAAAGTATAAAAATTTATCATCATCACTATATATATATTTATGATTACTATTTAATATATATATATAAAAACTATAATATTATATATAATACTTATTATATTATAATATATTGCTTATAATTATTAATATATATATATATAGCCTAATTATATAATAAATTATTACAAGGGATAATAAAAAATGTGCCTATACACCATTGATTATTGAACAATTACAAGTAAAACATTATCGTAGAACTGACTCACTCTATTCATTTAGTTATTAATATTTTAATATATATTTATATTAACATTTTATGTACTGATACTTATTAATATATTGTTACCCATCTAAATAAGTATGAACACTAACTAATTTAATTATTATATATATTATTTATATATATACTTTTAACTATGCTTTATAATTATTATATAGTATTATCATATATATACTATATAATATAAACTATTAGTGATGTGTGTATATGGTAATATATAAGCATAAAAAAATATAAAATTTATATATAAAAAATACCTTTTTTTTTTAAACTATATTGATATACTAAATAATTGAATATTGATGTATAATTTGAGTGATTAATCACAGTGATTAAATTATATTTGGTACTTTTTTGAAGTTATCTTATAGAGTATACTTTATAATATATATAAGAGTTATCAATATAATTTATCTTGCTAAATTATTATATATTTCTTTGTTGTCGTTATTTATAATATTCTTTTATTCATTATAAAAATGTTTGCAATTATTTTTTTGTATTTTGTCGTTATTAAAATTATTATTATTATTTATTATTATTATATTATTTATATATTCATAAATCATTATTTATATCAACATTTACATCTAAATATTTCATTCAGTTTAATATTATTTCCTTGTTATTCATATTATTTTACGATCTTATTTAATTAATAGTGATAAAGAATTAATAATTAATAGATATTCTGAATTACAATTAATATTTAATATTATTCTTTATCTATAAAAATGTTTGCAATTATTTTTTTGTTTCTTTTTATGGTTATTTAAAATATTATATAAATTTTACCAATTTTGGTATTTTTTTATCTATTTTTTATTTTTTTTTGTACATGTAAAATAATTAAATAATTTAAACGTTAAATCAAATGTATTTGAGACGTCTCAAAATGAACACGGCATAAACATGAACCAAAATATTTTCAATGGTTTATTAATAATAGAAGAATATTTATTATTACGTAATAGAAAGAAAAAAGTATGGATTAAAGAATATACTATAGATACTATATTACATATATATATGTACCTAGTATCAATTATTATGGGTTACCTATATATATATTATAATATATTATATATTATTTTTTACATTTTTATATATTTAATATTAACTTATATATACTCCACTGATAAACAATTATATTAATATATTATTTATATTATAAATTATATAAATTGTTGGTTGAAATGCTCTATTCTGTTCCTATGAGTTTTATTATGCAAATGGTCAAATATTTCTTACTTAATGACAATTATCTAATTATATTATATTATATATAGCTTAAATTATTATATATATATAAATATAGTTGGTTGGTTAAGCTTATAATTATATAGGAGGCCTATATATATATATATATTATATATATTATATTATTAACTATTTATATATATATATTATTATATATTACAATATATATAGCTTTCTTAACTATAATTATATATATTTAGTATATATAGTTTTAGTATATTTAATCAGTGTGTACTTATGACTTTAATACGTATATATATTTATTATTTTACTTATATATTATATTATAAGACATATATAATATAAAACTTATATATTATATTAATTTATAATAAATAATAGGTTATACTTAATATTCTTTCTGACCTATCGATATATTAAGTTTAAATCGATTTTCGATATATGTGTATCGATTATACCCAAAGATACCCGAGAATCTAAGAGTGTACTTTCAAAGAACAATAGAATCTATAAATTCTATAAATGTAATTTTGTATTCTATTCACAATTATATTTTATAATATTCTTTTATAAGCAATTTTAAATTCAATGTATGCTATTATTGATATCTTAACTATATTAAGTAGTATTCTAAGAATAATATTAATACTAGTTATTATACGTATATATATATTATTATTATATATTAGTACCATTATTAGGGCTATATATTATAGTCATTAGTACTCCAAATATTAATATATTACTAATATTTTATTTATGCGTTAGATTCGATTTAATAACTATTTGAGTTAAAACCCTGGTACCCTTGTCAAATGAAAAATTGTTTATATAATAAACAAGCGCCAATTTTTATATTTTTATATTTTCAAGGCGTATCGTTGGGTTCTTATTTTTTGTGAATATGAATTTGAATTTGAAAAGGATTTATTTCAAATTTGTGAAGAGATGATTATACTGTTAGCTCACTAATGGGCTGCATACATTTAGTTTGAAACTTATGATAAAAGGTTTGTATGATAAGTTGTCCATATAAGATATTTGATAGAAATGATAAGCCAAAATAATTAAGGAGAAAAGCTTTTAATCTATTTTTAGATGTAGTCTAAGCTAAACACATTGCTTGGTTTCGATAGTATAATTTGGGCGTCCTGTATTTCTCCGCAAATATTATTTTTTATTTTTTTCAGATAATTAGAATTTTTCCTTACACTACTGAGTGGCGCCTCTTTTAATTATGTTATTCTTTGTCATAACGAAACAGTTTCAAGGGTAGTAACCTATTTAGATGCGAGTGAACAGTTATAGATTGGTTTTATTTTTGCAGACCACGTATATAGTAATTATACCATATATGATTGGTTAGGAAATTTTTGGTTAGGAAAAATGTAAAAAAATAAAAAATAAAAAAAAAACTAATAACATTTAATTTTGGATTTTTTTGGGGGGAGGCTCGAGCCGATGGTGGACAGCGGGGGCATAGTATATTTTAAACATATTATATATTACAATATTATTTGTAAAGTGTGTTGCCACGGCAATGTAGGGGAGACTCGATGCCGCACGGTGGAACACAGGGGGGCTGCGTTTTCCATACCACCGTAGGGGAGGGGCGGAGGAACCCCCCTCGACACCCACAAAATTACCTGTAAAGAGCGGGGGTTCCCCGGAAGAATCTCTGGCGGCTCTCCCGGAGGGGGTTGGAAATAGTCCAACTCGCGAGTCCCCGCGAAGGCGCGAGAGACCACCGACTCTGCCACTGGTTGGTTCAGTGGTGCGTGGTAGATATGGAGTCCGCTGGGGTATTCTTTAGTTAAATAAAAAAAAAACAAATTTAGTAGAAAGTCTATTTATTTTAACGAGTAACGTTATAAAAGGTCTCTAAATAGGCCTTGTCAAACATCATATTATAAATTATTAAACAAATTTTTTTTTTTTTTACAGTTTTTCCGCACTAAAATTGTACCAGCATTCCTAGCAATGTATTCCTTTTCCCGGTAGCCTTTGTAGTTTTTGAGATACCTGGTTATTATGTGGTCTCTTCTAGAGGCTAATATATATATATATAATATATATATTAAACTTATACTAAGTCTATAGTATAAATATGTTATATATATCCTATATATATATATAATTTTATTATTATAATATACTATAATTATATATTTATTATATTTATATAATAAGGAGCGTATATATTCATAATATGTATCTAAATATTATATTATGATTATTATAGTTATATCGATGATTCGATATCGCATTACAAGATATTCGGTATCGTATATATATTTTTCGATCATATTCGAAAATCGGAATGGTCAGACAAGAATTAAGTTTTTACCATATATATATTATATTAATCATATTCTATATATTATATATTATATATATAATTATAATATATATTATTATTAATATTTAATTATAAATATATATACTATAATATAATTACTATTATTATAAATAATACTCTTTAGAGTAAGTATATACTTATAATTATATGGTCATACTTAAATATAATATATATATAATATTTTATGTATAATAATAATTAAAATTAAGCCTCTATATATATATAGCCTATATATAATATATATATAAATTATATAGTATATATTATTATATAATATTTATATATTTATATATATATATATATATATATACTATTTATAATATTATTTATTATAACTTATATATATATATATTTATATATTATTTACTGACAATAGATAAATATAAAAGGTGAATAATAACTGTCCTTTTAAATATAGATTATTATATATAGTATATATATATACTATATATATAATATATTATATAATATAATATATATATTATATATAGTATATAACCATATATTATATTTATATAGCTACTATATAATATATATATATATATATATATGATATCCAATATATATATATAATATATATATATAAATTATAAAAATTTAGTATATCAACGATATTTTATGTGTTTTATTTTTTTTTTTTTTTTGTATATGTAATAATAGGATAGTATTATTTATAAAAATAGATATTTTTAAATAATACATATTAAAGAACTAATAATTTGAGGTATTTAATTTAATTTAAATATATTATATGAAATATACTATTTAATTATATTTTATAATTATATATATATATATGCGTAAGAGAGGATGAAAAGAAAAAAAAAAATAGATAAATAAAATAAGAAAAAATAAAGAAAAATTTTGATGAAATTTTAATTTAAAAAAATACCTAATTAAAATAATAAAAGCCGAAGTAATTATTAAATTGAAATTACGTTGTTTCTAAGAATTTTCAAATTAATCTTAAAATTATTAGCCTTTTGACGTGGCAAATTTTGATAATAGCAAAGAATAAAATAAAAAATAAATACATACATAAATTAGTAGAAAATAAAAATTAAAAATTAAATAAAAAAATTAAATAACAAATAAAAATTCTTATGTAAATTTCCACAATTACGAAACTCAATGTAAAGTAAAATTCTTAATTTCAAATTTAATTGAATATATAAAGGTTTTCTTTTATAAATTCAATCTAAAAATTCAGATTATTATTATTATTATTATTATTATTATTATTATTATTATTATTATTATTATTATTATTATTATTATTATTATTATTATTATTATTATTATTATTATTATTATTATTATTATTATTATTAATTATTATTCTTTATTAATAATCTTTATATTATTATTATTTTTATAAAATTATTATTTTTTTTTCAGATTTTAAGAGTAATTTATTATCAATCTATTATTATATTTATTTATTATTATTATTTTTCCTATTTAACATATTATCATATTACAATCAAATTATATTATTAATTATTTTGTTATTATTTATATATTTATAGAAATTAATTACTTATGAAAAGAATTAGAAAATTTATATATATAGCACTTAATCTATTTAATAATATCTAAATATTCTTGTTTGAAATATTCCCTTTTAAGATTTCGTCTATCTACATAATTATAATTATGATTGTAATTGAGTTAATTATTATTATTATTACTTTATTTATTACTTTACCAATAAATTCGTAAGATTTTTTTTATTATTATTAATTTCTTTAATAAATAATTGTTTAACTATGTATTATTTTGAGTATTTATTATTATTATAATCATGATTATTATATATCATTTTTTTCATTTTTTTTATTCTATTTTTATTCTATTTTTTTTTCACTTATTTTATTTATTTTTACTTGATTTCAATTTTCTTCTTTTTTTATTATAAATTCTCCCTATTTCTACTTCTTCTTCTTCTTAACTTTTTTTTCTAGAATCTTCCTTCTTCTTCTTCTCCTTTTTCTGACTTCTTTCTTTCTCTTACTACTTTCTCTTTCTTCGTCTTCTTCTCTTCTTTCTTCACTTAGTTCTTCTTCCTCGAAATCTCATTTCAATCTCTCAAACTTACGTTTTAATTCTTTTCAAATGCTTTTAACAAAAGTTTTTAAATATTAAACTCTTATTTAACTTATTAATTATTTAAATATTATAATTATTAAATAACAATTATTATTTTTAGAGTTTACATTCATTATATTAGTACTATTTGTATATATCAATATTATTATTATTATTTATTATTATTATTATTCATTATTATTATTATTATTATTATTATTATTATTTTTTATTATTATTTTATTATTATTATTATTATTATTATTATTATTATTATTATTATTATTATTTATTATTTATTATTATTATTATTTATTAATTATAATTATTATTATATTACTATTATATTATTATTCATTATTTATTCTATTTATTTTTATTTTTATTTTATTTTGTGAGTTTTTATTCTGTTATATTTATTTTTTTTTTTAATTTTTATTTTTATTCTGTTTTTTATTTTTATTTTTCTATTTTTATTTTTATTTTTAATTTCTAATTTCCTATTTTTTTTATTTTTATTAAAAACAAATTTTTATATTTTTTAATTGTTATTTTTTAATTTAATTGTTTTATTTAAATTTTAATTTTAATTTTAATTTTAATTTTTAATTATTAAATTTTAATTTTAATTTAATTTTAATTATAATTTTTTTTTTTTTAAATTTTTATTTTATTATTATTTTTTTTTATTTTTTATTTTTTTTTATTATTTAACTAGTTTTTATTTTTTTTTTCATTTTTAATTTTTATTTTTTTGTTTTGTATTAAAAAAATAAATAATATAATTTTTTCAACTAATATTTATCATGTTGTTATTTATATTTTATCCGCTGACGAAGAGTAAAATGCGTGCTCTGTGACTCATTCATTTATATGGGGGCCAGGCCTTTGAGTACTCACAGACATTTATGGGATGAGAATTAACCGGGTGCTTTAAAAACTACGTTTGAAGCGTTCTTTATTTTTGGGGACGTGGACTGGCCTAATAGTTGGTTAGAGCATCCTGGTTTAGCTTGTTAACTTATTCAGCAACCGCCGGAGTCATAATCTGTCGATATCCCGCTGAGACCTGAAGAGTTAAAATCTTCTGTGACTCATTCATTTTCATCACAGATTAGGATGGCTAGTGGTTAGAGCCTTTGCTCCGGTTGTATTGTTAACTCAGCAACAACGAGTCCACGTTCGAATCCGTAGACGAAATGAGTAAAATCTTCTTGTGACGGGGCATTCATGGGGGCCAGGCCCTTTGAGTACAGCAATTTATGGAGATGAGAATAACCGGGTGCTTTTTTTAAAACTAGCGTTTTTGAACGCCCGTTTTTTTTTGGGGGCGTGGGATGGACTTAGTGATTAGGAGGCATCCGGTTTGTTAGTTAACTCAGCAACGCGGAGTCACAACGTTCGAACCCGCTGACATGAGTAAAAGTCTTCCTGTGACTCTCATTCATCGCTTAAAATGCCCCCATTTATTTAATTATCACATAATGAATGAAGTCACAGACAGATTTACTCTTCGTCAGCGGGTTCGATAACGTTTGTACTACGCGCCGTGCCTGAGTTATACAACAACCTGGATGCTCTACCACTGAAGGGCCATGCCCACGTCCCCAAAAAAAAGACGGCTTCAAACGTAGTTTTTTAAGCACCCGGTTTTCGATTTGATAAATGCTCGAGTTTACTAAAGGCCTGGCTCCCATCATACAAATGAATATGATATTTTAAATGCCATGAGTCACAGAAGATTTTTCTCTTCGTACAGCGGGATTTCGAACGTTGAGACCCGCGTCGCTAGAGTTAACAACGAACCGGATGCTCTATCCCACTAGGTCCTCCACGTCCCCAAAAGAACGCTTCAAACCGTGAAGTGTTAAAGCACGACCGGAGTCTATCACACAATCACATAAAAATTAAAATAGTGTTAGTAATATTAGAGGTTTTTAAAATAAAGGCCCATTTAAATGAATGAGTCAAAGGAGATTTTACTCTTCGTCAGCGGGATTCGAACGTTGGACTACCGCGTTGCTGAAGTTAACAAACACAACCCGGGGATGCTCTACCACTGAGCGTCCACTCCACGGTTCTCTCTTCATTTAGAAAATGTTACGGGTCTCCAGAAGTCAAAGCGATACAATTACTGAAGCTAAAAATATTGAATAGTTAAATTCGTGATACTCTATTAAAAACCTATTCCCATCGACATCTTAAACATGAAATCATAGCTTAAAATGATTTTTAAATGAATGAGTCACAGATTATGATTTACAACTTTTCGTCAGTGGGATTGTGCCGAACAGTTCGGAATCTCCGCGTTGCTGAGTTAACAACAACCGGATGCTCTAACCACTAGGCCATCCACGGTTCTCTCTTTTCATTTGAAAATGTTACGGTCTCAGAAGTCAAAGCGATCATTACTGATACCTATCAATAGAAGACACATGTTGATACTCACCCAATTCCCAAATCACACATTTACAAATCATAGCTGACATAATAATGCCTTCGCCCCTCAAAGATCTCTTATATCATCATGGAAAATTATGAAAAAATTTCCCAAAAATGAAAATTGAAATTTTCACATCTTTTATTTTATAAGACCTAATGCACATAAAAAGGGATGCCTCTCATAAACTTCGATCCTAAAAACATAGATCCGATTTTCAATTAACAACATACCATCTTAGCAAAATACTCGAAAAACTTAAGTCACTAAATATCCGAAATAAAATAAAATTTTCTTATACGAATTAAATTAATCAACGACTTCAAGTTGGCTTTAGGTAGAACAGATCAACAACTGAAAGCCTTTTTTGTTTGACTGAAAAAAAATATAAATTGAAAATATAGTAAAATAAAAATTCAATAATCCTGCAACTTAATGATTATTAATTTTGGGATCTTGAGGCAAAAGCTTTGTGATACAATAGATCTTGAATATACTACTGTTAACAAAAATGAATAAGATGGGAATAAAGGGAAACACATACTACAATGGTTTAAAACATATCTTAGTGGAGATCTCAGTATGTGAAAATTGGTGAAACATGCCTTTGACCACTACAAACAACTTGCGGTGGTTCCCTACAAAGGAATAATATTCTTGTGCCCATTATTTTTACATGTAAAATCCATGATGTGATTTAATTCATCACACGAATCTTTCATGGTCTCATTTGCTGGATGATATTTCAATATTAATAAGGATAAAAATCCAGTCACACCATCACTAAAAAGCAGCAGACGTCTAAAATAAGATCACAACATGGATAGATCTAATAAACTTTCCAACCTACTTTGCAAAAAAACGTCAAATACATCATAATTAGCAACAAAACTTTAATTAAGAATGATATTTCCCTTTAAAATTATAGGAGTTGACTTGAAAAGAGTCACAAACTGCTAAAATACCTTGGGTAAATAAACGGTTTAAGATGAAAAAATGACAATTTCAATAGAACTATTCCCATACCAGCTAAGTGAGATAAAACTAGCGAAATATATGTATATACTAGTCATATAAAAAAATTCATTCCGTATATTTTACGACACAAATATACTATGCATATATACACCCACATCTATTATATTTTCTTCCAGTCTATGACATAGCTAGCTAGCAAATCAGCTATTTATTCGGTTATTTTGATGCAAAACGCTTCATCCGACTGTTAAGCCGGAGAGGGCTAACAAAACTTCTATGAGCATTACAGCACCTTTAATTTAAAAATAACTTAAAATGTTTGTAAATAATTTTAAGACCTATTGAAGTTATCTCTATCTAAAGGAACAGCAACAAGATACTACAGAATAAGGCATGTAACTTCCTAAAATCTAACTTTCATAAATGAACCAAATTCAAAAAGAGATATAAATCTAAGGAATAGTGCTCACGTAAATCCCCCTTTCTATAGGTTAGAAAAAGGCTAAGACCAAGCAGTTAGCTATAAAAATCTGCTTAAGTCTATAACGATTTACTACCTCGAGAATTAAAAAAATGAAAAATTCTCTATATCATTTACAAGTAAACTCAAAAAAAGGCTATATAAATAAGTACTAACACTATTACTATATTGCCATTTCAAGTAATACTCAAAAAAAATATTTTAACTCTAATAATTTACTATTTTTATTTATTATTATTATTATTTATTATTATTATTTAATATTTAATTATTATTAATTTTATTATTTAAAATTATTATTATATTATTAATTTTTTATTAATTATTATTTATTATTATTAAATTATTTATTATTATTTATTTAATTATATTATTAATTATTATTATTTATTATTATTTATTTTTATTATTTTTTATTATTTTTATTATTTTTTATTATTATTATTATTCAATTATTATTATTATTATTATTAATTATTATTATTATTTATTATTTTATTATTTTATAATATTTATTTTATATTATTAATTATTTATTATATAATATTATTATTGTTATTGTTATTGTTATTATTATTATTATTATTATTATTATTATTATTATTATTATTATTATTATTTATTATTATTATTTTATTAATATTTATTGACTAATTATTATCGAATATTTCGATTGATTATATTATTATTATTATTCTTATATTATTAATTTTCGATTATTTAATTATCTATTATTATATATTTTTATTTAATTATTTTTATTATTATTATTTTTATATTATTATAGATTATTTCTATAATTTTAATATTAATTTTTCTTCTGCGTTTTATTTTTACCATTACTTCCATTATTATTAATTATTTATTAATTAATATTTCTATTTGTTATATTTACATTTTATCTGGAACTGGACTCCTGTAAGATTGTTTGTTGCTTCTCTCAAAAATAACTTTTTCATTTTATTAATTTTTCATATAAATTTAATTGTATTTATACATCATTTTCCATGAAGCTTTTATAATTATTATTATTAGGCTTATTTATTATTATTATTAGGCTTTATTATTAAAAATTACTCTTACATACTCTCACTATTATTAGATAATTATTGGGAGTAATTAGTATTATTAATATTGTTCTTTTTATTGCATTCCGTATCGAAGTTGAGATTCAAGGTCTTAGTTAGAATATTACCTTATTTTCTTATTCATGTTCAATTAATTTTTCTTCTGGTTCTTTATTATTATTATTATTATTATTATTATTATTATTATTATTTAATTATTTATTATTATTATTATTATTATTGATTATTATTACTATTTGTATTAAGTATTGTGAAATATTACTATTTTTATCCTGTTTTATTAATAATCTATTTACGTTATTATCCAAGCTTTATTGTTAGTTGAGCTGTTCTTTAATTTTATTATTATTAATTATTTATTATTATTATTAATATTATATTATTATTATTATTAATTTTTTAGTAATGTATTAATTGTTTTTGTTATTTAGTTCTTACTCTTATTATTAATCTTTAATTTGCTATTCACTTCTTTTTATTATTATTAGTATTATTATCTATATTATTTATTTATTATTAATTATTTATTTTTTATTATTATTGGCTATTATTATTATTATTATTATTTATAATATTATTTTATTATTATTATTTTATTATTTTATTTTATTAAGCAATAATTAATGTCAATAATTTTGAAAATTATTAATGTATTATTTTAATTTTTTTTTCGACTCTATTTATGATTCTGACAGATTTATGTTAATTACTATTTAATATTGAATACTTTCTCCTTAAACGGAACCAATTTTGTTGTTTATTTATTAATTTATTATTGTTTATTATTGTCATTCTTATACTTATGGTTATTTCAATTAAATTATATTTTCGGTCTGTGCGACAAGAAACACCAGGACAACACTGTGTTGCTAATTTAGTGACCTTCTTTCAGATACTAGGGTAAATTTTATTTTGTTAATTAATAATTAATCTTTCTTATATGCAGTTATAAAAGATCAAATATTTAAGCTATTTATATTTTCTTACATGAAAAATGCAATGAGCTTTCAGGCTGGAAATCTGAAATTATTATTATTACAAATGCCCAAGATTAATCTGATTATAAATATGTAGCTTTGGCTAATAGTTATCGTATTCGCCTCTTATTTTTATCTTTTTTTTCTTTTATTACCTTTAAAAAGGGAAGGTATTATTCTTTTGCTTAAATAGCCCTATGAAGATTATTCTTTCCTTACATCAATTTTGTACAGTCTAATGCGATCAACAGAGAACATGTGAAAATATGGATATATCAAATTTAAAGAAGAAATTACAGAAGATTATAATAAAGATGAAGACATGACACTAGCAAAAAATGAAGACTACTGCATGAACAACTATAGAAGTAAATACTGGGGGCTTAACCAAATATGGACCTCACAAAAGGATATGATTCCTCATAATTACCCCCTCTACATTGATCAATGTCTTTCAACCCAAATCCGGAACAACACGCAGATTTTGAAAGAGTTTGACAGAATTAAGAGAAAAATTAGAGTTTTTTTTAGAGCAAATGTTTTGGACAATACTTTTAATATACATTTAAAGACCGCAGGCTAGACCTCTCAAATAAAAGAAATTACCCTTCCTGGAAGGCAATGAGAATTTTTTTACTAATGGTTAGGGGTGAAACTTGGGTCAGAACATAACAGTGAAACGCCTAATATGAGGACACTCGAATCCGTGGGCCATCCCAAATAATCTTTAAGTGTGCACATCCTCACAAGCTGGCAACACCCTTCCACATCGCACTGTATAATCCATAGCAATGGACCCCTTATGGAGATATTACCTAAGGTATGTGTTACACTGCTTTCCAGACAATACCCAAATAATAAATTGTATGGAAGAAATACCAAACACTATTTCTGGTTGAATTAATTTGAGGATTTACCAACGTACGTCCAAGAGAATAACTGACGACAAAATAGACTTGCTAAGACAATATCTCTATTTAATTCAGAGGCAGACAGTTTTCTTATAGCAGCTTTCAAATGCAAGAACTAGAGACTTTATCAATACACTTTTCTCACCAGAAAAGCGAGACATCTTCTGTTTGAGAACGTTCATGAATTTAAGGAATACTCTAAATCACTCTTATGATTCTTGCTTGAAATCTCTGTGGGAATATCAGAGAAAACTCATCAGATATCGAGTTCCTTGGATTTACTCGTCACAAAAATATCTTATCATAGACTAAGATTTAGAGAGTATGGAAAACTTAGCGATCATAAAAGACTAGAAGAAAACGTATTAAAGATTGAATCCTTGACTTAAGTTTCTTAGAATGGGAGCACTAGCCATATAAGAAGGAGTCTTATCGCAAACTACCATAGAGGCAGAACAAGCTGAAGAAATACAGCTAGAGGATTCTAACAGAGACAATCACACATAACACGGAAATTAGGAAAGAAAACTATATATCCTTCTGAAGAACCAAAGCATGGAATGGAGAAAAAGAACTTACTCTAAATTACAAGAAAAACGAACCTTCTCCAATTAAGACTTTATACGAAAGTAGACAACTTCCAGTAAAGAATAGAGTCAATGACTATGCCTAAATGTAATCTATAGTAACTTCACAACGTTGTGGAATACAGCATTGCCGATGGTTGAGAATCCCACAGGTGTTCGTACGTTATTTAAGAACTCCCCTGGTGGTCCTAAAGAGAATGAGAATACATATAACATACACAAACCCAGGATGGATAACAGGGTTAAAAGCTCTAAAAGTCGTATAAAAAATTGATTTCAACACAAGACAGTCAAACTCTTACTCAAATCTACTATCAGGTAAGAGTCTAAGAAAACAACTAATGAGTTCATTGCTTACCAATCATCAAAGCTGATCCAGACATAAGAAAATCCGGAACTGGAAGAATGGAAGAAATGAACAGTTATTCACACGATCTCTCTGCAAGAGAGGAAAAATTTTAGGTACCGGCAATAAGGACTTAAGGAAAATAGAGATATTAAGAAAATATTCCAAGTTAAAGAAAGAAGAATTTCATACATCATTTCTTTTGTGTAGAAAGACCCCAGAATGGATGTCTTATTTGCAATATTTTTGACTCAGCAAAGTCGAACGAAGTGAAGTTCATATCTTCTAATTAGGAAGTCGACCGTTTGATTTCACCTGTTAGATTAAAAGAATAGAAATGAGAATTAAACTCTCTTAAGCGGCTGTATATGTCAATTGAACAAGATGATTCCATTCCTATAGGGAAGTTGATTACTATGGGAGCACCCACGTTTACCCCAGTTACTTTTAGACGTGAACTGAAGCACTGGAGTTGAATGGAAATTTATTAGGGCAATCTTTGGCTACCTACCCTATAACCATAGTACCTGTCTTCCATACATTTTAATTCTTAAGATAGAATAATGAAATAAAAGCTTAAAATATTGCAACTTGAAGACCTACTTAAGTTATCAGACAAGATGATATGAAAGAAGAATATTCATAATATCTGAATATTATATAATGTGAATTAATAGTTTAAAATATATTAGTATAGCTGTAAATCTAGTGAATAATAAGGCTCAATTGAAAGCTACAAAGAATCATCTAATAAAGCTCAATTGAAACTACAAGAGATAATTAAAGCTCTTGAAAAGACCTCATAGACGGACGTTAATAAGCTCTCGAAGCCTACAAGATAGAATAATAAAAAATGTTGTTCTAAGAGAATATAGAAATTCACACCTTCCTCCAGTAGGAAGGCCTTAATAGCGTGAGAAAGAGAAGTAACATTTGGTTATTAATAGAAAAGAATCACCACTCACTCTTATGGTTATCCAAGGCCAGACCCTGAGAATGAAAGAGATTTGAACTGGAAAGATGTGTTTAATAACACCTGCTTTCTCCTTAGGGCCATTATACTTTGCAATATGTGATGCCCATAAAATAATGAAGTAATCAATTAATTAATTTAAGTGACAACCTTTTTATTCAAAAGCGTATAAGCCTTATTATCTATTTAAAATTAATGAAAATATATTTATAAACTGTAGGCTACAGAAAATAGCAAGTAGATCTAACTTTGTATAGTAACTGGCAGTTCTGTCAGTAAAACAGTTTAAAATGCATTACAGAGAAATATAACAGAAATTAATAAGAAGAGAGATGTCCATTTTACAAAACCTGAGCATTAGAGAATCTTTGGACTTGTTAAACGAATACAAAACGTTTATTGCTTTGAACGATGATGCATTCCTGTTTGTCCATAAAAGTTTGAAATAGAACTACCCCAGATGCCTCCAAAGAATTTTTAGAAAACAATTACTCTCTCCACATCGCTATTTGGAAACGAGATAATTTTACAGTCAGCTGATAAAAGATATATTAAGCTGTTACTCACACATAGTCTCGCTACTGTGATTAGCCAAAAAGAATCAAACAACCTGGTGTTTGCATTGACTACTTACTAATCTTTCAGCGGCAATGTGACCATGCCTCATTGACGAGATATTTCTTCCGTAAGGCAGTACCATTTTTACTAGCTTGTGATTGATCGACGCTCATTCCTCGAACGGAGAAAACACAGAAATTAGATGGCATTCCGTACGGAAAGGATATTCTGCCCAACAATTGTTATTTGGCAAGGAACGCCCTAGCACTATGCAGAAACAATGCTAGTCGCTTAACCATTATTAGTACCTATCGCTCAAAGTATATTTAGACGATGATCTTATCTAAACCTATTCCCAGTGTATTAGATGATGTCTAATCTGGGAAATAGGCAACATTTTGACAACTTAAAGACCGTCTTTACTGCGTTTAGAGAAACATTTAGCGTTAAATGATCAATAACTTCTACAGACCTCAGAACTTTATTTAGGATAAAGGAAGAGACGGAATTTCACCGGATCCAGCGAGATTGAATCGATGGAGAGTTTCGTCACTCCAACTAATGTAAAGGAAACAACAATCTTTTAGGCATTTTCTCGTACTTCGCTTCCTTAATTTAGATTTTGCACAGCAAACATTATATTAATTTAATCAAAGAAGAATGTTAGTTTGATGGAGGAAGAGCACCAAAAAGCATTTGAACTCTTAAAGAGACATGTGTCAACCTCAGTTTATTTTTCCAGAATCTCCAAAGACCATCTTGATAGGACATGACGCCTGCGCTATATAGAGGAGTCTTTTAACTTCGGACGATAACAATAAAAGCATATCATTCGTCAAAGAGGGTTAAGAGCAGTGAATTAAACTACATACATAAGAGGAATTTATCTTTTGCTTTGCACTTCAGAAATTTAATACGTGTATTGGCTACGAATCACCTATATTAACTGATCAACAACCTCTTTGCTTATCTTAGAATAGCAACAAACGGGTAGGCTGGCCCGTTGTGAATTTTTGTCAATGCTTTGGCACAACTATTAAATCCTAACAGGAAAAAAATATACGCCTGTTATTTGAAGTAACATCCAGCGAATAGCTTCAACGTTTTATTCTTTAAAGGAGAAGAAAACCGATGCTCCACGAAAAGATTTTATTTTACACGAAAGAACTTTCAATGGACAGAAAAGCCTAGATTAAAAGAATTTGTAAAGTGGGCTAAAGAACCCAATACTTATCACACATTGTCCATAAGAAAGTGTTGTACTATGCAAAAGAAACCTTATGTAATACAGGTCCCAGATAGCCTGATCTCTCTGTGATTGATATTGCCCTTCATCACTGGAAGTTAGAATGAATAGCGAGTAGAGAAAGATACGTTTTCCTCATCTAAGTAAGTTAGTAAAGGAATACTGTTCTCGGTTTCTTGTGCTAATTAAAGTCCTTAGACCTCCAAAAGGCAGAAAAACAGATGGGCCTTTCAGCTTATACCTCCGTTTTCTAGAAGTACTATGTAGTATAGGAAATTCCCACTGTTCAATTTCAGTGCAAACACATTCTCGTATTCGAATGTTTTGACTCCGTTATTGCGGTTAGTCGCCTGTAATCAAAACAAGCCAGAATTGCTCGAAGCTGTACAAGAAAGGGTAATATGTCGGCATTCAGGCCGATTCTAGCTTTCATAATGCCCGAGCACTCAGGCTCCCAAAGAGCTAATGTAAAGCTGGAATAAAAAGGAAATCCTGCCCTATCACCAAGCAAATGGTAGGAACGATTGAATGCGAATATAGAAAAGTTTCCTTCGTCATTTTGAACAAGACATCACGGAGGATTGTCAAAACCTATCTTTTGCTCAATAATATAACACCATCATTTAATAATCGATTGGATCATCTCCACATTTTATCCTACATGGACATAAAGAGACTCCCTTACGAGATGCCTGACTATGTCTTGTTCCATTTACTACAATAATAATCTGAAAATAGAAATCATCAGATGAAGTAGAGCGTAGTGGAACGAATGAAGCAATAGAGATTAGCAAGAGGAATATTAGAAAAAAGAAACAATTAAAGCTATTGAACAGCAACACAAACATGCCAGAGAATTAAAAGTGGGAGATTATGTTTTTGTAAATGCTATAAAACCAGAGCAGAGTTCAAATTGAACAAAAGTCTTGAATGGTCCTTTATTGTAATAAATAAAGAGCAGAATAAAACTTATCTTGCATGTTTAAATTCGACGAAACTTTTCCGGTTCACCGGTACAAATGTCAAATATTCCATGAAGATACAGAATCTCCACTTTTCTTTTGTAATGATGATTTGGAACCTGATGCTATTCAACAACATAGATTCCCCAAAATATAAACAGAATAGACACAAGGAGTGACCGATAGTAGACAACAGGAGATGATCAAGAATCTCCATAATTTTCTTGTCCCCCTATTTTTATGAGACAATACGTTTACCAGAGGATCAACACAGAACTAGGAAAATATAAAAGCAAAGACTTTCTTGTAACAAATAAACTGATACTCCTGCAAGGAAGTAGATGTATGACCTGCTGCTTCCAAAACAAGAACTCATTAGAGGTATAGCTCTCTTCACATCATGACAACGAAGTATTCATATTTTTCAGAAATTTCTGAAACGAATACAGCCTTCATTGCAGAGTACAATGATACATTTAGGTACACCACTTGCAGTAAGAAACTGTAAGGGAAAATGTTGCTAAGTTCCACTGACAGTCATTCCCCAAAGATTGATGTGTAACTCCAGAAGATTTAGGATATATCACGTCTGAAGGCCACGAGAAATAGAAGAAGATCCGTCTTATGAACCTCCCAGCATTCAGGCTCGGGGATGTGGAACGAGAGTTACAAGAAGTCAACTAAGAAGGAGCAAGGAATCTCTGCCATCTCTACCACCAAAAACGAAGAAAACAAGGAAGTCTCTGAAACATAGTAACAATACCTCAGTTGTTTGCCATGGAGAGACTAGAAGAATATAGCTCTACTACTTGTCCTCCTAAAAAATATCCTTAACTTGTAAATTTTTTTTTTGAAATTAAATATCTTTTTTTTATTTTAACTTTTTTTACCTTAGTTAAGTTGTAGTATTTCTTATCAACAATACCACTTTGTATCACTTTTTCGTACTCATCATATTGTTAAGCTATAAATTGTTAATTATTATGTACGTTCGTACGAATTCGGAAGTTTTTTCTTGTCAGGGGTCAGCGTTCTTCTTTTAAGTTTAATAAAAAATCATTAAAAAAATCGAAAATTTTATTTCAATTTTAATATTTTTTTTTATATTATTAAAGTTTTTTTATTATTTATATTTTATTTAAAAGAAACTAAAAAATTCGAAAAATATCTTCCGTTTTTAATATTTAGAATAATAAAAATATAATCAGAATTGTTTATTTATATTAAGAATCTTTTTAATTTTGATTTTAATCAAGGAATTGCCTCATGCTTATAGTTAATTCAGCTTTATTATATTGGATCTTTAATTACTTTATCAAGAATTTACCATGCTTATATATCAAACTTTAATAATAATTGACACTCATAATTTCAATTTTTAATTTAATTTTTTATAATCAGAATGTTAATATTTTTAAGTATCACTACAGCTTACTTATCTTTGTTTAATTATGCAGAAACCTAGCAACTGATTCATTATTTATAAATTTAGTTTGTTTTTAGTGCAAAAGGAAATGACCATATAGATACTAGAAATTTCGTTAATTTGAAACTTGCTGAAAAAATAAGTTTCAAATTAATATATTCTGAGTATAATTAACTGTACTTAAAGAATTTATACATTAATTAATTATTTAATTTTCTTTAACCCCTGCTCAGACACCTCTTCGAATCTCACGTAGTTGTACACGATGCAATTTTTTCACGCTTACTTACTTATTAAACCATTATTGTTAAACTAGGTATTGTTGTTTTTTTTTCATTAAATTTTAGATATCTTAAAGGATGACTGAGACAAACTTTCGTGCAAAAAAATTTTTTTAACACCTTTTATAAAGAAAATTTTTCTTTTTTAAAAACCAAAAAAATACCTTATTATTATGTATGTAATTATCCCAAAAATGATCAACTGTATCTTCTCTAAATTTACGGCAAATAAACAAAAAATGTCAGATGTTTCATCCAATAAAATAGCCACAAACAATTGGTTCAAGCACATGAAATGGAAGTGAGCCCTATTTTTTCTTTTTTATAAAAAATGGCAAATATTTCAGTGGTATATATGCAAAATATGTACATTTGAGGTATATAGTTATATTTATTATAATATTATATATATAACTTATATTATATATTTATATATAATATATATATATATAATATATTATATATATATATATATATATTATATTAATATATATTATTTATTATATAATTATATATTATATATATATATATATATATATATATATATTATGCATAACTAACCTGTTATATAATATATGTATGACGTCTATTTTATATATTAATATATATTATTAATATTATATATTATATATATTTATATATATTTATATATATAATATATTATATATTGATCTTCTCTATATCCTTCGTGATTCTGAGGGTTAATTATGACTTGTTGTTTCTTCCTGAATCTTGTATCGCGAAAATTCTTTAGTTACAAAATCGCTAAAGAAACCCCACTTTGTTTTGTGTGCGCCTAAATAGCATTGTATTCAACATTAGGAGATTGGAGTCACAACATTATCAGCTTTATGCCATTTTCGAAGGCTAATTGCAATGTACATCTAAGAGACACCTTCCCTGAGGCCAATTAGGTTCATCCTAAAGTAATTTTCACCAGGAACATAGTGTGAGTGCAGTGGGTACAAAGTTTCCCAAAAAGATGACTGGAAAGAATTATCTTACGAGACAACTTACATTTCGTGGAGCTATCATCACTCGGAGATTCTAAGCAGAAACTGAAACATCTCTCTCATTGCGCTGAAAAAAGGTGGCCCCAATATCACTACTATAAAATTTCCTCGGTGGAAACATGATGTCGGGGAGAACATTGCTGTTTGATGGATGGGGAGTATATGTTCACTATTAAGTAGAAACACTCTTTTATAGGGTGATGATAGCATAGAAAGTTGTGTCTAATTCGTAGTGACCAATCAGTTAACGAGGTGACACAAGTGGATTACAGATGAATAGCTTTTCAGCATTTTCAATTAGGTGTATTCTGATAAGCAGTCGACACAATCTTATTTGAGAGGATACAGATCAAGCAACCTATGAGATACGAGGTACTTGCACAATCTTTATCGTCATCAATCTCAACTATTTCTATTTTCTTGGAGCATAACTAACTTTTTTTTCCTTTGTTATTTTATATTTCAAAACATTCCCTATTTTACTAACAAATCATCACTATCTACAGATCATATTCCACCATTCCTCACTCTTCACTGCTAGGATTCAGAAAAGAGATTCCCTTCCAAATAGGATTATATATAAATATATAATATATAGTATTATATATTATATATATATATATTAATAATATAAATATATATTATATATTATTATAAATATAATAATATATATATATTATTTATATATATTATTATTATATATTATATTATATACATATATATATATATTATATAATATATAATATATTTAATATATAAATATATATATATTATATATATATTATATATTAATATATATAATTATATATATATAAATATAGTTGGCTGAGCACCGCATTTCACCGCACCGCATTATAGTATGCTGACCACGCATCGCACCGCATAGAGTAGTCACCACGCACCGCACCCTTCAAAGAATTATTTTTGTCACGCCGCACCGCATTAGAAAAGACACCCACGCCCCATCTTCAATAATATTTATTTTGCCACCGCAGCAGCCACCGCACCTTGTTTTCGATGCCAACCTCACAGTCACTGAAATTATGTACTGCCACCGCACAGTACCGACCATACCGCCCCGTACGTCATTCACAAATAAAGAGCCCCACCACGCAACCGCCACCGCACCCGGTTGCTTTCGGCAAACACTATAAAACTTCACTACACTAAAACCGAACATAAGGATATCCGTCCGGAATATAATCCCAGAGAAAAGCATCCCGGTACACGTTGGTCGATATACCAAAATAAAAGCATAAACGGAATCGTTGTAAATTCTACACAAACTTGTCAACACGGAGGCCCAACAGTGCAGCTAATAGTGGTTGTTATTGACAAAAGTATCATATTACCCCTAACTCCCCAATCTTCAATCATCCATATCTCAGACGTATATTTGAAGAAGATAAAACTAAAATTGCTCCTATGCTTGGAATTTGACCCGCTGGTAAACTGACGCAGTGTATAATGAAGACGGACCAATATTTATTGAATCGTAATAATATTCATTTTCAGCTGAATGAAAATGTACCTCCGCGTTTGCGTTACTTTATATACCAGCAGTCTCTATCGATCTCCACAAATGAAAAACGAGTATCGCAGTTCAATTGTATCCTCCGGTGAAGTAAATTTTCTCTGTAGGATATCTTACTTAATTGTATCTTTACGAATGCCCATCAGAAATTAAACACTATTTTATAGAACCACTAAAATGATTGATACTTTAAAGAATAAACATTTATTATATTTATATAATGTTATTAATATTTCAATAAATTAAAGGGCACATAAATGGGAATTTCAACTCATTAGTTAGAACTAAAGTAATATCCCTTAAATTAACTGAAATTAAAAGCTTACCTGGATTCACTCCAAACATTACAAAGAGCTGATGTCGAATTGGAGGGAATATCTTAATATTTATTTAAGGTACGCGATGACAACCAAATTAAATTTTAAGGGAGAAGTAACATTTTAGGAAACCTGTGCGAGTACTCAAGATTTACTAAATTCCAATGAACTTAAAGAACAGTTAGAGTCAAATACCCGAACATTAACAGATTTCAATTATTACAAATTAATGAATTTCAAAACAGATCACTTGCAACCCATAACATACTAAACCAGTTGGGAAGCATAAAGTCATTACTTACATTGTTGAACCTTCAGTTAACAGTATTACAATGATACATCAATTAGTTATCACCTTCACTACAATTAGCAAAAAACAAGATAACTAATGATCAATTTATTTCACCCATCTTTTTATTTACTATATACTAGAAATACCAAACCACAAAACTACATCGATATTTACGTTGAAGCTCCAACATTATTCATTCATTTTGACTACTCATGGCTAGCTCACTCACCACTAACCATACGAATTCAATTATCATTACTTCCATCATCAAATGAAAAATTTATTTCACATAAGCTATTCATTTCCAACATACATTCGTTGAATGAATCGTCGTTTCGAATAATTTATAATACCAAACATTCTTTTCGGTTAATTATGCACAGAGAAATATTACGTATTGCGAAATTCAGCTCACATTATTGTCGAACATAGGAAAACAGCGTTTGCCTCTTAATCACAACATTTCAATCCATTGGATGACAAACATGCTTGCATCGCTTCTGATTATTCACTACTAATTTTGCGTCATGTCCAATAATCATTTTCAAACTCTAAGGAACCTTCACAGGAACCCTAGGATATTATACTATCATATCTTTTGCAGGAAAAATTAGAGCTTCTATATCTTGCGAAAGACCCAGTACAACATATGAATAATTTTATTTCAGTATTCCTCACGGTTGTATTTAATTAAGGATAATTATCAATTTTATAAATACCCTTATTTAGAGAGAAATTTCATTAACTTCATTATTTCTCAATCTGATAGAGTTTGTTACATGTTTTAACTATGTGGCTTTGCCAAACATCTTTCAGCATCTTCCCAAAATTTTCAACATAATGAAGAAGTGCAGTGGAATAAAAGATCTGAGCAGTATAAAATCAATACCATTCCACCATTTAACTCCTTATTGTTTTTCTCTAAGTCCTAAATTAATTTCCATATTATCGAATATATAAGGTTGAAAGTAATAGTTTTTATTCATTGTTCAGTCATAGTATTATTTATTTGACTTGTTCTTATAGAAACGCATATAGTAGAAAATGTTTAAGAATAAATCATACCCCAATAATTCCATATTACATGAGATACGTGTTCCAACCTTCAATAGAGTGTACCATAAGTTCAAAATTCCCCACAGAATTAAATTGAAATTGAACCCTTGGTACACCCCATAAATTTAGCATCGATGTTATCAGCCTCTATGCCACCACCTATTACATAAAGACCATCTACTTCACAAGAAGTGGAATTGTATGCTATCGCTACTGGACTAAATCTCTTATGGAACTTTTAATTTCAATTAAATGTTTATAGTGTTAACACAGTATTGTAATTTTAGGAATTTAATTTTTTTTGAAGTGGAATTTAATTTTTTGTATTTATATCTTCTCAATTATAAAAATCAGTAAACTAAGTTATATAATAAAAACTATATTCAAAATAAATCTGTCTAGCATCGCACTCTCTCAGATGACGCATAAGCTTAAGTTCTATTGCATCATTTCTGCTTACCTTCTGCTTACAAAATCGCGTTTTTTCATTTGTCGTATTGGCATTTTCTATGCTTTTATTAGCTCGTAAAAACAGAGCACAAAAATTTCGTAATGATCCTTAGATTCACTATTTCAAAATTTGAATAAATCCAATTCTTAAACCAATATAAATCTCTTTAGGATAATCCAAAATCGATTTAAATCCATATTCATTTGCTTTAAAAGTGATAGGAAAAAATAATAGAATTGGTGCCAAAGGTATGTACGCTAGTCGAGGAGTAGAGGAAGCGTTAGAGAGAAAGAGATAGAGTTCAGAAGTTGGGGAAACATGGAGGGAGCGAGCTTTTAAAGGGCTTGTGACACAATAACCCAAACACAGGCAGCTTATTTAAAAAAAAACTAATAATTAATAAATTTAGATTCTAGTTTAGAGAAGGGACTTAGATTAATTGCAATAAAAAGTTTCCATTATTGGTGTGAAACAGTAATGATCTGATATATATAGTAATCTAAATATTATAATATATATTATAGTATATAATATATATATAATAATATATATATATTATATAATAGATATATATAATATCTTTATATATATATATTAGTTATATATATAATATATATATAATATATTAGTATTATATAATATATATTATATTATATATAATTAATATATAAATATATATATATATATATATCTATTATTATACTATATAATATTAATATTATTATACTTATTATATTATATTGTATATATATCAATATATATAATATATATAAATGATATATATATTATAATTATATATATATATATATAAATATATATAATTATATACTACGAGTAATATATAATATTTATTTATATATAGATTATATCTTATATATATATATATATATATATTATATATTATCTATATAATAAATATATATCGATATATATATATGTTATCTATATAATATATATATATAATATTATAAGTTTTATTATATTATATAAAATATATATTTATTAGAATTTTTTTTACATATTAAATATTCATATATTGATAATATAATTATTTGATTCTTTTACTCTTTGATTTTTAAATTAATTAAAAATAAAGACGGTAAATTGTTTTGTCAAAGTGAGCACAAACAAGAAAGACTCTTACTTACCATTTTCACCTACTATCTGGACAAGGTATTTTTAATTATATGTAATATTTTATAATAATAAAAAATAAAATAAAATAATAGCAAGTTAAATAATAAATAAACATACTAATAAATTTTGAAACCAGTAGTAATAACTAAGATACTTTAATATAATAAATAATTATAAAAGGAATGAGATAACCGTAATATAATAATTTGATAGCATTCTAATAATATAATTGATAATAATTAATTTAATTACCCCGTCGGAGGCAGTTAATAAAGTACAGAGTGGTGTTTAACTTGTTCATATAATATTGAAATATAATTACATTGTAATTGAATTTTAACATTGGGTTCAAAAGTTATTTGATGCTTGAATAAAAAAACATAAATGTATGAATTAATTCCTAATGAGTAATTCTTGACAATTTGATATGTTCATGTTTGAATTTTGAAATGTTATCTAATTTGAATAATTATTACTATTTAATTAAGATTAGTTAAGTATTATGCTTATATTTTGTATTTCATATTTAATACATATTATTTTCAATGATTATTTTTATTATTTTTAGACATGTTTATTGACTACGCTTTTATGATTGCGAATAATTTGTTAGGATTGAATAGAAAAACTTAGGATCTTCCAGCTTTATTTTTCAACTCCAGATCGACATTTAGTATTGGTACATACCAGTTTCTCGGGAACCATATCATAAAAATTTTTCCGAGTAGTAATATTATAATATATATATATATATATTATATATAATACTATATATAATTAAAAATAATATTAATATGATAAATATATATTATATATTGAAATATTATATATATATAGTTATATATATATATATATATAATATATTTATATATAATATATTTAGTAAATATGATATAATATATTTATATATATAAGTATAATATTATATTATAATTATATATATATATATTAATTTATTTATATATATATAATATATATATATATATATTTAATATATATATATATATATATAGATTATATATATATTTATATTTTATATATATATATATATATATATATATATATATATATAGTATATAAGACAGCTACCGCTGGGATTGAAAATACCATATTTATTTGTGAAGCTATGTATTTTAAATTCTTAAATGTGGTCAATGGGAGAACAGATGTTCCGAGATGCAGCATTGCTAAAATTGCTAATATAATCCCAGTTTTGTGTTTCTTCTTGTTTTAGGTAAGTCAGGTCTGACTATCACTTCAATAAACACTTGCAAAAAGAAACACCGATCTAAATCTCCGTTAAACAAGGCTACTGCTGCACTAAAAGAACTACAAATCTCTCAATGTTATACAATCACCGATAACCAGATCTTTCGAATCTTAAATCCTATCGAAAATTGAGTGGTTTTAACTATACCAGGATACAACAAGAAGCATATATATCAAATGGAGATTACTATCGCTTCACTATTTATATTTCGTTCATTGAATCTTTTATATCTGAATTGGAACATAGATTCTTACGAAACACTGATATATTTAAACGATTTCAAATACTATTTCCACCATTAAATTCCCTTTCGATGTCCAGTGAGGAGGAAAGTGATTTGAAAGTTCTTCTAGAAACGTATGCTGCAGATCTTGACTAACCTTCTTCGAACGCAAAGGCAAAGTTCAAATTATATAGGAAATCCCAAAATGCCGTAAATCTGGCATATAAGACTGCAATGGATTCCCTATCTACATGCAATAAGGACATGTTATTAAACATATTCAAGTTGCTGCAAATTCCCCCAACTATACCTGTATCAACTGCAACACCTGAAATAACCATTTCCACCTTAAGAAGAATTAAATCTTACTTGAGAAATACAACATCACAAACAAGGCTGAATGGTTTCGCACTGCTAGTGATTCACCGAGAAATTCAAGTGAACATAAAGGAAATAATTAACGAGTTGGCGAAAAAAGAACAAAAAACGAAACCTCGATTTCGTTGTGTAAGTAATGGACAATCTGTAATAGTTTTGCCGACTTTTATTCCAGTCTTTAGGTAAGGTGTAATATCATGTATATATCTTATGCTCTTACTGTTTCTTTCCACTAAAATAACAATATCCTCTTATGTACTTTTGTAACCCTTTTCCTCACTACACCATTACAAAAATAGTGAACGACTCTAATAACCATTGCGCCATAAATTTCAAGCCCCCCACCTTCTTCAAACACTTTTATATCAATAGTTTATATATAATATAATATATATATATATATATATATATATATATATATATATATATATATATATATATATATATATTATATATAATATATATATATATATATATATATATATCCCAAAAGTAATGTGCTGATTCGAATTTAATTATATGATTTGCCTGAAATTCACAAGTATCTCCTCGAGTTGCCCTGAAGTTTCACAGCTGTTCCAACGTTCCTTCCTGAAGGGTTTTTAGTTCACTTTACTGTATTTTTTATGTTCCACGTCCCAATATGAGGACCGCTTCAAAGTTTTTCAACTTAGGAAAGGTAGTAGAAATCGAACGACTAGATCTAGCTGTATGAGGATGTGATACATGAATGTTTTTCTACCAGAAATCTAATTGAGAGCGCCAGTGATGAGATGGCGCCTCTCGTGGGCAGCACCCAAAATCGTTAAATGATCTGTTCTGATTCGCTAACTGTTTCAAGTAGTTCCAAACATCTTCGTAAAAGACTGATTAACTTCTTCCTGAAGAGTAGTATGGTGAGTTTCGTCACCACTTCAAGGTCACACGAGTCTCTGAGACTTCCTTACTCAGCGGCACGTTTGCATAACTATAACGCGTCATGCGTACAGATACGCGCGTTTGTTACTTATTCCGGTTATATTTTATTTTTATTATTATTTATTTATTATATATATATAATTATTATATATTTATTATATTATTAATTATATATTATATATGCTCTTAGTAAAGTTGGAATGTGATACGATATATTGGAAAATCGAATAAAAATGATATCAAAGTATACTATAAAATTAAATAAAAATTTTTAAATCATTAAATTTTTTGTGAAGCTCGAAAACTTTTATAATTTCTTTTTTTGTTTCAGAAAATTAAAATGTAATATATTAATATATAATATAATATATATATATATATATATTTATTATATATATATATATAATAATATTATATAATATATATATAAATTATATATATATGTATAATATATATATATATATATAATATATATATATATTATTAATAATTATATATAATAATATATATATATAATAAATAATATATATATAATATAGATATATATAATTATATATAGAGAAGAGAGAGAGAAGAATAAGATATTAGTTACTTTTTCTTGTTAGCTTAGGTTAAATTATTTTTTTATGTTTACGTTAGGGTCTGCCATTACGTTATGCTAGGTGCTTTTTGAATTGTTACCTTAGATTATGTTAGGTTATTAAAGGTTATTAGTATTTAGTTAGTTAGTTGGTAGATTAGCTAGTTAAGGTAATTTTAGTTATTTAGTGTAGGTTAGCTAGGTTAGTTTAGTTTATTAGGTTAGTAGTAGGTAAGTCTATAGTTCGTTAGGTTGGGTTAGGTATTGTGATTTGATTTCTTGCAAACTATGCATTGCACGTTTTTATGATCAGTTTTTTCAGGTATGTACGAATCTTATTCTCGACTGATGAAAGTATTGCATGCATTAAAGATAAAATAAACCTGAAAGTATATAGTAAAAGATTGTTGGAGATCATATAAAAATATTGGAAGTCTTGAGTACAATTTTATCCATTGTACCGTGAATCAATCCAAAAAATTTCAAGACTAAAAAATTATGATATATATTATATATATATTAATAATATATATATAATATTAATAATATATATATATATATATATATATATAATATACTTATATAAAATAAATAAGATATAAATAATATATTATATATATATATATATAGTGGTGTGTTGTGTTGTGTGTGGTGTATGTTGTGGTGTTGGTGTGATGGTGTGTGTGTGTATGTGTTGTGTGTGTGAAGCTTAATTTTTTTCAAATTGATACTTCTTTTCATTAAATTTCAGTTCAGTAAAAAAAGAAAAAAATTGTGAAAACATTACAATTCTATTCCCTTATTCGATATTTTTTTTCACAATATAAAGATATATCGAATATCGCCTTTCAAACTCTACCTAAGATCCTATATATCTGTTCCAAATTAGTAGGATTATTATAATTAAAGTAGTTATTTCTTCTTTTTCATTTAGTTTATTTTTGATTTATTATTATAATTATTTTTATTATTTTATTATTCTTATTATATTATTTTATTATTATTATTTTATATTATATTATTATCATTTATTATTATATATTATTTTATATTATTATTTTAATACTATTATTATTTTTATTTTAAGAAAAGTATATCACATCAATTTTTACGTACTTTTGACAAGTTCTTCAATCTTCCAAATAGTTCTTTTTTTCAGCAAAAATTTATTAAGACTATTCAGAATAAAAAAAGTAAAATTTTAATAATCTTATACCAATATTTCGCCTGCAACTTCAGGCATGATCACGGTAACTACTATTATATAAGCAGCCTTACAAAAAAATAAATTCTAAATATAAAAAAAAAATCTAAAATATAATATTATAAAAATTGATGAAAAATTAATGAGATAAAAATCATTTCTGTAACAGTCAAAAACAAGCTTTAATTTTAAAATGTCAAATTTGAATAAATATGTTCAATACAAACATCCAAATATGTCAAAAAAACATTCAGCACATTCATTCATTAATTTCACATTGATGATAAGCTTAAATTTTTAATAAAAAGAATTCCTATGCGCAGATATAAAACCAACTTAAAATAAAATTTTAAAACATATAAGCAATTTCAACTGTAGGAGAGGATTTATGATCCGTCGTGTAATGCTTCCATATTTTACTGGTTTATACCTGTTTGCATATTCGGGTCTAAGTTGTGTATCCCACATAAGAGAATTACATCCTACTTTCAATTAAATTGATACACAACATAACTTCTTAATCCTCGAACAATGACCACATACTAACAATTGAGGCCTCATCCCGGGTATATAACTCTAACATTACTCCTTTCTCGACTAACATGTTCCTTACAATATGTTTAATTTTCTGTTCTTCCTATAAAATTTGTCATATTTAGTATTTTAAAGAAAGTTATCTTGCTTTCCATGTAAAGAATTTTTATATGAAGTTAAAATGTTGTTTATAGTTCTTTTCATAACTTTTTCTATTGAGGGTATCCATTATTAATTAAGTTTTTTTTTATTCTTATTACCTCTTTGTTAAAGAGCCACGTTGAAGTTATATTATAAGCTCTGTGAATTAGGGTTTTAATAATAGATAGTATGTCTTTCGGGCATATTGTAATCATAATTTGTATATAAAACTATATGTGCTTTTAACGTTACCTCTCTTTCGACTCCAAAATTTATAAAACAATAAATAATAATAAATAAATGAAATTTAGTACTTAAAGCAGTTTAAGTCGTTCTGTGAAATTTTTTAGGGCTTTCGAACTTTCAAAAATGACAAATGTATCATCGACGTATGAAAATAATATATTTAATCCGAAAACTTATTTAAGTTTTCGGATTAAACTTGGTTTTAAATATGAGACATATAGAAATCCGCGAACGTGGAACCCAATGCGGATCTCATCGATACACCATCTTTTTGTATGAAGGTTTGTTTCATTATTAAAATTAAAATAGGTTTCTGTAGTACAGATAGTTAAGAGCTTTTTAAAATATTTTTTTTTTAATATTAGGTGGTGGTTATATCCGTTTTCTTAACTTCCTTAAGGATATTGTCTATTGTTTGTTTAACTGGAACGTTAGTGAACAGACTTTCAACATTGAGAGATACTATATAATCAAAATGGAAGAATTCTCTTTCGTTAGTGTACAAGAGAAATTCCCCTGCAAATTTTATTATAAATTTTTCATTTAAATATGGACGCACAATATTGCTAATATACTGTGCAATGTCTTGAGTAACAGTGCTAGTCCTATTTATTATAGGACGTAGGACAGGATTTTAAAAGATCTTGTGGATTTTAGGCAAGTCGTATTAATGTCCATTATTGTAGGCACCAATTCCTTTGATTGTATAGTTAAAATGTTCATCTGTAATTTTACTATCTAATATATATTGAGAGATTTTTAAACTTCTGTCTTTTTCTTGAAACATTTAACAAATTTCGATTTATCGGAGATAGGGTTTTGAGTTTCTGAATATATAATATCTCTCGATGTTGAAAGTCTGATCACTAACGTTCAAGTTGAATAAGTATTGAGCCATTTCTACTAATATTAAATTTTTGCAATCTCTTGTTATAAATAACTCTTCTGTAATCTGATCAAACGTTAGTTTAGATTCAAAAATACCTTATTATTAATTAATTATTTGATGAATTGATGATTATTATTATTATTATTATATTATATCTATTATTCTTACTTATATTATTATTATATGATTATTCCTAATGAGCAATATATTGTCATGGTAGGCTTGGATTGGTTCGAGAAATTTCTAATAAACACGTGCCTAATGTGTTTCTTCGGTACCTACTCTCTACGGAACGAGTTAGCTTTTATCCCCGCCACGCTATAGAGCCCGTGAAGAGAGAGGCTTGGTGAGCTCCTTCAAAAAATTACAATATCTGTAATCTATAGTAGGAAGTTTGGTAAAGATGGATGTTGAAGTATTATTCACGATCTTAACGATTTAAACGCTTAAGGTAGGATCTTCCGCCAATGCGGATATCCTGAGCCCTCCGCGGTGCCTGGGTGTAAAGGTTGTTTAAGTAAACAGCGATATGGTGCAACTATATACGTATGACGGAGATCCGAATCCTCTATGTTAAATGTTCGATCATCGTTCAGGCCCCAAAGGGGTCCTCTGAGAAATGGAGGAATGCATAGAACAGAAGGCGAAAATTTGATATTACTAATAGGAAGCGAGGAAATGAATCTGAACTGCTTAGGAGGCACGCACCGCTAGCTCCGTTGTGGTGTCATACAGTAAATATTTCTTAAATACCAAGCTTATGTGTCAAAATAAGTTAATAAGACTAGATTCAAATTTATTGATCCTTGAGCGCACACTGCGATGGCGTTCCGTCACTCCCCTATCCCGTCTGCGTAGCGCGCCGCATGCGCGATCCGATGGCTAAACCGCATCAGACCCACCGTGCAATCGGGCGCAACTGTCGTAACCGCTCACGTAGTGCTGATTCCGCTACACCTGCACGTTTTCCCCCCACCAATCTATCCGTGCGAACCACCGGGAACGCAAATCCTTTTGTTATCTTTCTTTTCATTAAAATTTAAATTTGTATATATTTATTTATTGAGAGCTTATATAATTCAACTTTAATTATTTTTTTTTTACTTCAAATAAAATTTTGTTTAAAATTTGTAATATAATTTATATTAAATCTTATTATATTGTATTAAAAATATTATTAGTATAATTTATAAAAATTCACGGCTTTCAAATAACGTATAAAATTGCATTTACACACTCTAAAGCATAAATCATAAATCAAAACATTGAACCACCCTCCCCACCACCACCCTGATCATTGAATATTGATCATTGAACTCATTGATCTATGATTAATCTCTCTCGATTAGTATAATAATGGGAAAAGAAAACACGTTTTTTATTTTAAAGCATTTTAAAACCATAAAACAAACAACATAATCATTGACATATAAATTTTTTAAATTAAATATATTTACATTATAAACAAACTATAAAGGTATGTTAGAAAAGTGATCAAACACACCACATAAAATTAGGAATAGATAGTGTACAGGAAACATAAGGTCTTAACATATGAACATTATTTATTTAGATAACATAAGGTACATATCTGAATTACTCATAAACAAAAATCCCGTAACTGCGAGAATCTAGAAATAGAAAAAACATACATTTATTATTCTTTACACAGTATCCAGGTCCACTTGTTCGAAACATCCCGAGAGAGTGTTGAAATAAGCCAGATCTTTCAATTTCACTACTGATCATTACAGCAATAACACTAAAATATTGTTTAGTTGGCGAAAGAGATATAAAAGTTAATCTTTCAACGGTGTTCGATTATGACAAGATTAATATTTCGCACTCATTAAAAATACAGCTGTAATAAGCATTTTAAAGCATCTCGAATTATAAGGTAGGTCTATTTTACTAAAGAATACTATAATTTAGGATTTAAATTTAAGATTAAGTACTTGATGCAACTTTAAGAGCTTTTTAACTAGCAAAGTAGGTTATTAATTTCAAAGAATTTCAAAACCTGTACCGTTATCGCTGCAAGACACAGTATTGGCAATTAAATCGTAAAAAGGTCGTGAACATTGAGAATGTGAACCTTCGTATGTCATCTCATAATCACGACCGTATGGTTGACCATTCACATGCAGACTGATACTTTTAAGTCCGAAATAGGTAAATTTAAAGGCAGACTTTCCCTAGTTTCCAGAATAACATCGTGTTCTACAATCCCTATTATTACTTTCTGATGTAAGCTACCATTGGCGATGTTAGGTATATTTATACTCGATAATCCCTGGGTAGAGTTAAAAATTTTAGTCCCAATTATCTTGATTGGGTATTTTGCTGTATCGGACAAAAGAGATTTTTCGATTTCCATATGTTTAAGGGGAGATAATTTCACTTAACGTACATAAAGATAAGCATCCAGTAATTTGAAAATAGGTTTTGGAGCGGTAGTTGTGGCTCCGAAACTGCTATGGATATTAAAGCTTGGTGGATTGTGAGATCTGGTTCGTCAATTGCGGGTGTGCTGTTGTTGGAATATGATCAACATCAGCGAGATATGTCTTACGCGCCCGTAATATTCGTACGTGTTATTTTTAGATTTAGCTGCGTTGTCCCTATGTTTCTCTACATCTTTTAGATTGTAATATCCACATGATTGCAAGGGAGACTCCTTAGCATCTTGAGAATAATTTAGTAAAGTTTCAATATAACTTCTATAAGGTAACTTGCAGCTGATGCTCCTAGGGATGTTTCATTTAAAAACACTTCAATCTGATTAAAACATGTATACAGGAAATTTGTCTTGGTGTACACTGTGTGTTCTGTACCTGTGAGATCTGACCCCATCTTCATTTACTAGCTTAGTCTTCAGATATAAAAACACATTCGAAGGGTCAAGATATTGGTCAGAAGTGCCTGGTATATTGAATTCGAATTTCTCTTATAGTATTGGTGATTGCGTGAACAGGGTTAATACTAATAAAATTGGATTCACTTACACTGATCTGCGTAGGATTCACGGAAAAGAGATCCAATTCGCTCTTACAACAGTCGGGGCTAGAGGGATGGAAGAAGTGCATCTTGCTGCTACTATCGCCTGACGTATAATGAGGAGAGCTATGTTTAAACCTCTCTTATATACGAAATAAATGCAGGCTATTATTATTTATGTAAAAGTTACCATTTATCACTGTTATTAGAGAGCGAACACGTCAATGCATTTTTTCTTTAATGGTCCTTTCATATTACTCTTTACAGGTTTTTTACGGTGACCTGCACCTTGACCAGTCATCTTGCATCTTATTTTTCGTTTAACATCATCTAACATTTCATATGAAGCATCAGCTAGTTTACGTTTTATATCCGTACGAGGGTCGGAAGCACCCATAATATCCTGAACAGTGTCTATACCCGTCCTCGCTGCTTTTTTAGCTATGTATTTACCTCCTGATTTAAACAAAGGGATAGCACGCCGGAATAACGAAGCAAAAAATCCACCTAAACCATACCACCTCTGCATCTGCATTCTTGAACCCCCCTGAAGACTCTTTCTCTTTCCATTATTATTATTTATCGGAGCTTCCTTCTTACGTGTACTTTACACACAACTGTGAATGGGTACGGGTTACCTTCAACGTCTCATATATAAATACGAATTGAGCTCAGAGGTAAATAGTGAACATTAGGAATGGTTATAACTCTGCAATCTTTAGGAAAATGAACTACTCTTAACAAGGAGGCTTTAGTATTCCCAACATACTTATGGTCTATAATAAATCTGTGTAAAAAACATAGGCCAGTACCGGGGCTTGTAACCAACCTCAAATAGGAATGCACATACGAAATTAATGAATTTAGGAAAAGTTGTTTTTGAAGATGCTATATGGTCGTCAATAGTAGGTAGGTAATAAAATAGAAGAAGCATAAAATTGCTAGAATTGTGGTTATGGTTCTCTTCTGAAGGGTTATCTGTAAGACGAACACACTTACGCCACCATGCATAGGGTTGAAACTGGAATGTGTTTAAATCGTGTAAATTTACAGTACGCCAAGATCTTAAAGACACCAGTTCCATTACGTCTCCCTGTGGTTTATTAGTGCGAAATATCAGGTCTTGACATATACGACTTACTATGAATTAGTTCTGTTAAAGTATCTAAGTACATTCAAGAGAGATTTGTATAAGCCTCGCTTTATAGTAAACCTTTCAATGTAATATTCGACACCATCACGTTTCTGTATATGTAAACTGGCAGTGTTACGTAATTTCAAAGTGTTTTTTTTTACAAAATCAATACTTCTATAAATCATGAATGCAACCCTGGGGGTGGTCACATTCTCTATACTGCCGTCAAGAATTATTTCACTTAACCCTGGTTTTCAAATCATTTCTCGCTCGAGAGTTATGGGGTTCAATATTTCTGTATTAAAGTCAGATATTTTATTTTCAGGATGTAATTCCATGGAGGCCGAGGAAGGTATCGTCAAATAGAATTGATCTTCGGAATAGACTTTTTCCTTTTTTCTAAATTTCGCATGCACTTATTTACAAGATTGACTCTTTATACTACTAGAACTTCTTTCGTATATGTACTTTACACACAGCTGTTTCATCTGGGAATGGATAAGGGTTCCCTTTGGCATCTCTTATATACACCCTTATGGTTCTAAGTTGAGGATTATTCAAAGGTATATAGCGTACACTAGGAAAACTTATAATCTCTGATATTCCTTAGGAAAATTGTATCACTCTAAGTAACCTGTGCTTTTAGTGTTTTCCACATACTCGGCGTTCCACAGCATCAGGTGTAAAATATTTGCTACGCCAGGCGTCATTGTAACATCTTTTGAAGGCGTCACATACAAAATGTAATGAGTCAGCGGTCTTGCTTTTTGCTACAAGCTTTATCTATATACTCTTCCATAGAGGGGACATAACGTATTAATTCATTTAGAGGAGCTTTGATATATCGTTATTTCTCAATATTGTGTCATCACGTAGGTAATTCAATTTACGAACCAGTCTGAAGTATAGAAAATAATAAACTTCTATCTTTCAGGTTTTCTTGAGCTTGAGATTTTAAGGTGACTTCAAACATTGCTCTGGGAACTGTTTTATTTCAACTAGAAAATACTAGAATCTTTTCATTATACGACTTGAATCCAATTGTTGTTTAAGTCTATTGAATACATCGTAAGAGATTTTATAGAGACCACGGTTTATTAAGTATCTTTCAAAGAAATATTCTCTGTCGGCTCACTCGATAACCCTCATATCTGTTAATTTTTAATACGTTTTTAACATTCTCAACACTTGTAAATATTACAAATGCCATAATGGTGAATCAGCGCATATTCCTCGAATATGCGCGCTCCAGTATCATTTCGCATAACCCTACTTCATACATTTCTCTCTCGAGCTTTATAGGTTTCAATAACTCTGCAGTAAAGTCTGATATTTTATATCCAGGATGTTGGTTCATAGAAGCTGATGAAGGCAACGTTAAATAGAAATGATCTTCACAATCCATGCTCACAAAGTAAACTAATCAATGTTTCTTAATTTCACTAGCATTTATATAACTATTAAACTTCATAGGGTAACCCACCCATTTGACAAGATACTGTTTATTTTTTACCTCTTTCTTTAGATCCTAATATTTTTTTCTATTTTATATTCGTGACTCTCAGGATCAAACCGCATTTTCTGTATTATTTGTTTATAGAACCCTTCTATTATTTTTCACCATCTAAATCCTCAAGATAGTATAATTTTAACCCGTCTCTCGGGAATTCTCTGATGGTATCTACTTTAAAAACTTCTCTCAACCATCCAGCTTCGAACCCTTTTCTGAAATTTTCATCAGTCCTAGACACTCACATAATCTCCTACTTTAACACCTGTGATATCTTTTATTTTGCTCATTGTGTTACATATTTACAGAAGGTTTTATCTTCACCATCTCTAAAGGAGTATTCTTAAGTGTTCTATGATAAGACCTATTATAAGAGTAAGCCAGGTCTTGTAGTATATCGAAATATCTAAATGTATTCATCTTCGTGAAATACCTATGCATTCTTTTTTTTATAGTTCTCTGCACTCTTTCAACTATTGCCGCTTTATTAACTGAAAATGTGTTGTAGTACTCTATATCATACTCTGTAACTATTTCTTGAAACTCTTTCCCTCAAAATTCTGTACCTTTATCTGTCCACATCATTTGAGGATATCTGCCATCTTCATTTATAATTTCTCTTACTGCAGTGGCAACAGTTTTTGACTTTTTATCTTTTAAAGCCTTTAACCATAAGTATCTGGAATATACATCTATCACAAAAAGAATGTACGATACCCTTCATTGTAAGATTTATATTTTATCATTTCAGTCAAGTCTAGTTGCCAGACATTATCTAAGTGATAGGCTATGGTTTTTTCGCGTTGGAATTTTTTTTCTTATAGGTTTATGCAGGATAAAAGCATCTTCACCTTCTAAATATTTTTCCAATTCTTTTTTATTAATTTGAGGAAACTTTGAAGCAAACCTTGAAAAACACCGTAACTGTAAAGGTTGTTTCACATCAAAGTAATATTAATCGACCGCTTCCTTAGCCTTCCCCGGACTCACAATGGGACAAAACAATAAAAACATATTAATTTAAAACTGTTAAAGGGGATATAAAAATCGAATGTCTGTATGAAATATTTTATTTATAATTACAACAATAATATTAAAACCTTATGGCTATATGCTAATTTTAAATTACAAACAGAACAACCTAGAAACATAGCAAATGTACACAGAAAAGTACAATAAATAATTATGAGCTAATCCATTTTGAAACGGTGTATAGTTTTTTTCTTAATCTGCCTGGGCCTGAACGTGATATGCTCCTATTTAACGTCTTTAATCTATCCGATGCAAAAGAAGGACCGGAAGGACTCACCAATCTGAGTCTAGGGGACTTTGGAATATTATCCAAATCTTTCAACCTTTGTTTATTCTGGATTAAAGTTTTCGGAAAATTAATAGTCCGTAGTTCATGTTTGATCCTGTTCCAACCTGTTACAGGATCCTTCTTCCAATCACGCGAGAGATCAGATATTAAATCAACAATATTCGAGCCATCAACTGTTTCTCCGTCAATAATGATTTCACAACGTTTATTGGGCGTCTGGTCCTGTTTAAAATATTATATAAAGCTAAACCAGTTTTTTTTACCTCTCATTGGTAAGCTTTCCTCCAGTACATGTTTAAAATTATCTTCTCTTTTCACTTCAATCTTAGTATCTGAGGCTAGAGTTGAATCTTCCTTAGGTGAATTACTTAATAAAGCTTTTAAATCTACTAATTTTTGTATAGCGTTTTTATATAGGATTCTTTTTTTATGAACGTTAACGTCAGAGTTTTATATTTAACACAGTTCCCTCTCGTAATTATTTATCTGCTCAACTTTCGGATCATATAAACTCAAAGGTGGATGTTGGAGCAACTGTTGATAAGGGTAATACACAGGTTGATGCTGTTGGAGGGTTGATAGAGATTGTTGTAGCGACTGTTGTTGCTGTTGTTGTTGTTGTTGTTGTTGTTGTTGTTTTGCTGTTGTTGTTGTTTTGCTGTTGTTGTTGTTTTGTTGTTGTTGTTGTTGTTGTTGTTGTTGTTGTTGTTGTTGTTGTTGTTGTTGTTGTTGTAGAGGTAGAGTTCCTGTATTATATTTCATCTTCTCATAATCGTTGTAAGGTAAAACCACTACCTTCTTCATTATTGAGCAAGCCACTTGGTTATCAAAGGGGCTACGACTGAAAAGAGTAACGGTAGGAACAAACCTCCACCTTTATGTAATAGCTTCTTTTTATTTGTAAGTTTTCTTACGTTAGCAGCAAGTTTTTTGATGATGTTTCTATGACGGCGCAACTTTACCTTCTGAGGTCTATTTAAAGGAACATTTCCTTTTATAAGATTTAGGCATACTTCGGCTATACATTGAACAAATTTTTCATCTTCACAGATCCAGCTTACATTTTTCTAAAAGATTTCAGGTTTTTAAATTTTCTCATTAAGGAAAGTGTATTAGTATATAGCTACTAATTGTTCAGGTTAATGTATACCGTCTCAACTTCGCTAGGTAAGATATTTGTACGCAGCAACACTCTATGGGTGTTTTTAGGGTGAAGCTCGCAGAGTAAATAACCGTGAGGTATAGATGTAACTTCTTTATATACTTTTAGGAACTCTTTACGATGAGTAGGAAACATTTGTGTGGCAACAACACTGACTTGGCTTTTCTCTGTGCTTTTGCTCCTGGAACAATGAATTAAATACTGTGGGGTTTTTCTGAAAGAGATCATCAACGTACTCGATACTTATGCTGATGAAGATATTCTGTGTTAATTTAAAAATACGGTGACGTTTAAATGATGAGAGTAAACTGTAATAGTTTCTGCTAAATCCTCATTCAATTTATGCATCAAGTCGTCAAGGATTATAATTTTATGATCTGGTAGATATTGAAGAGATTTTATATCATATAAACCCTCATGAAATCGAGATTACATCATTTGTAATCATTAAAACTTTTTCTTGGTAAACACTGTAGCACCATATGATTTTAACAGGTTTTTGTTCGAAAATCTCTAGCTCTTTTAAAATATTTAGTAACAGAACGGTTTTCCCATATCCTGTACGACCAGACACAAGACACTTAGCAGGAGCACGGAACATAAATTTACCAACATCCATCCTAAGTTAACAACCGAACACTAATGAATAAGAGAAAAGTCTGCACTTATGTTATAAATGCTTTAAAATAAAAACTTTTCTCTGTTCCCGTTATTTTACTAAAAAGAAGACTTGAATCAATAGATCAATAGATCATGGGTGGGGTGGGGAGGGTAGGATGGGTGGTTTGATTTATTGATTTACTGCTTTACAGTGTGTAAAAACGCAAATTTTTACGTTATAAACATGAAAAGCGTAAAAATTTTAGTAAAAACAAAATGTTTTAAGCAAATAAAACAGAAATAAATTAAAAAATGAATGAAAAATAAATTTTGAAAATAAATTTAAAAAAACTAAGTTGAAAACAAAAGCTCACTCGTAAAAGCAAAAAAAAATTATAAATTTTGTTAAAGGAAAACAGAACACGTTTGCGTTCTCGCGGCGGTTTCGCACCGGATCGCACCTGCGGGCGCGGGCGCGGGCGCGCACGTGCCGGTTTCGCGCCGGATGGCGATTGCGGGCGTGCGGGCGTGCGGGCGCGGGGGCTGCTGACGGAACCCTCATCGCAGGGGGAGCCTCAAACACCCATATTCGAACTCTACGATCTTATAAACATATATTTTGACACCAATATTGTATTTTATCCAAATATTTACTAACTCGGCACCGCACCGGAGCCAGCACCAGTGTCGCTGCAAACTCAAACTCATATTCAGACACATTTCTCCTTCTTCTAGGTACTATCCAAATTTCAGCCTTTCTATTCTATGCATTCCATCCATTTCTTCAGATGACCCCCCCTTTGGGGTCCCCCTGACACCATTTACGAACTTATAACCATCATTTTCCAGATCTACAAGTCCAATAACGTATACAAAGACACTAATACTGTATTATTATACAAATATTAACTAATCCAGCACCGGTGTAGGATTCGGATCCGAATCCGGATCAGAATCCTACTTTCTCATACCTTATCTATACTATCTCCAAATTTCAACCTTCTACGGTGTTTTCAATTTTTGGGGGAGCGCTGGGGTAAGTAACCTCGTCTACGACGAGATTACGTCACCAACTAGCGCGCCTCCAAATTTAAGCCCGATACGATAAGCCTAACCATGATAGATATATAATAATAATAATAATAATAATAATAATAATAATAATAATAATAATAATAATAATAATAATAATAATAATAATAATAATAATAATAATAATAATAAATAATAAAATAATAAATAAATAAATAAATAAATAAATAAATAAATAAACATAAAATGAAAATAAATAAAGAAATAAATAATAATAATAATAATAATAATAATAATAATAATAATAATAATAATAATAATAATAATAATAATAATAATAATAATAATAATAATAATAATAATAATAATAATAAAAATTACACCGTCACTCAGTCGGTCAGTCGATCAACCTATCGGTCTGTCGGGCATCATGATAATAATGATGATAATAATCTTCTAGAGTCGTCGTGGACCTTGAGTGGGCGACGAACTCCACCGAATACTACTCTGAAGATACAAATTCCTTGTGCACAATACCACGGTTGTCGAAAAAACAATAATCCGTGTTTTCACCTGCTACTTGCTCATACGTACTTTCTTCGGACGAGGAGAATTTTTTGTGTGTCATTCCGCAATTTGCCGTTTGGTTTCAGGATCGTACTCAAAAACCCATGATTATAACTTTATAACTGTTATAACTTTATCCAAAAAATTGTGCTCTATTTCGAGTCTTTCAAGTAAATCTTGAGAAATTTTGACCATGTTCGCTTTCTGCTCCACAGACAAGTCTTTCGGCACAAGTTTTGCACAAATTTTTTGCATGTGCAAATAGTTCGTTAAAATTCTATGAACTGCATTTTCATCCAAACTAGTTTCTTCTGCAATCACTCTGACACTGAACCGACGGTCTCTCTCCATCACAACTCTAACAACTTCCACATTTTCATCGTTTGTTGACGAGATTGGTCTTTCACAACGAGGTTCGTCTTTAATATTTTCTCGGGCCTCTTTGAAAGCTTTGAGCCACTTGAAAACCATAGTTCTCGATAGAGTGGCATCCCCATAAGCTTCGTTTAAAGAAGCAAATGTCTCAGTGGCAGACTTGTTACGTTTCACACAGAATTTGATAGCGTACAGCTGTTCAATATTTGCCTGCATCGCTAAAACATCACGAGGATAGAAAACACGCCCATACCTAAACAGGTGTAGTGCAAGACTGACTTTATAAATCTGGTTAAAACTGGTATGGATATGTAACCTAGGTAACCAGCTACCCACTCGTATATGTCACGGCGAGCTACATTACTCAATCGTTCATGGAATATTCAATAAACTAATTTTGGGAGACAGAGGAGTATATATACTATATATATATCTATATAATTATATATATATATATTATATATATATATATATATATAATATATAATATATATATATATTATATATATATATATATATTATATAATATATATATAAAGATTTAATTCTTCGGGCCTTGCACTGCAAAACAGGTCAAAACAAACTCAACCTTTTGCTCGTTTTATTTGTATTATTTTTAATAGCTATAATATTTCTGATTTTTCCGCCGTAAAGATTCTCTTCTTCCTACATATGAGGTCCTCATAAGTATATTTATACAAGTGTGCCGACTGCAACGTCCGCTACGTGGGCCAAACAGACCTTCAACTTTACTTGTGTATCTGGAAACACCAGGCGATTTTTATATGAACTGGTTTGCTTATCTCAATCCCAGAAAATTACAACATACGCAATCATGACGTTCAACATAATCACCCTATTGTACATAAAAACCTTAGCTCCCATACCCTACAAATGATCAGCTATACAGAAAGATATTTGAGCATCTACATTATTACCTTGAGAACCTGAATTGAATAAGGATTTGTCTTCTATCCCCCTCTTCACTGATTAGCTGCTTTTACTTTGTATGTTTGTGCGTATATATTATATACATATATATATATATAGTATATATATATAGTATATATATTATATATATAATCATATATATATATAATATATAATATATATAAATATAGAATATATAATATATATATATATAATATATATATATACTATATGGAGTGGGTGTCGTGTGTACCATATATGCCAGTATATACCTGAGAGTACTTACTCCTTTATCGCGTATTCAACCAATGTCAAATTTTTGTTTTCCGCTCTAACAAATTTTTGGTCACTTTAGTTTGCATTTGCACTTTTCGATGTATTGAACCAAACTCGATCATAGGTACTTTTTCGTGTTTTATTGTTAATTAAAATTTATATCTGTGTTCATTCATTATATTAAAGTTTTATTTTTACTTTACTTCTTTTTTGTTATAACATTTAAACATGATTATAAAATAAAATTGAAGTGGCTGATTGGATATGGGTACGTTTTTAACCCGTAGCGAAGTTAACAGAATGTTTTGCAATATATACATCTTCATATATATATATATATATATATATATAATATATATATCTATACTATAAATATAGTATATATTATATACTATATATATATATATTATATATATATATATAGTAAATATTATATATAATATATATATATATATATATATAAAATAAGACATATTATAACTAGAGATAGAGATATACTTCCGTTGTTGAACCGGACAATAAAATAGGCTGAGGATTTAGTAGAGAATCCCGAAGAAAAATTTAATTTTATGGTAACTTATAAATATAATATATATATATATATATCTATATATATATATATATATATATATATTAATAACCGCTATCAGTATATATATATACAATATATATACTATATATACTAATATAGTACCATATACAATATTAATACTTTAGTATGAGAGATTTATTGTATATAACATACAGTACAATAAATAGGTACTATATTATATAGTAGCTATATTAATAAACATCATATAATATATATATTTACTATAATATTATATATATATATAATATACTATATCCTATATATAAACTTTATATATATATATAATATATATATATATAATATAAGTATTATATATATATAATTATATATATATATATATCATATATATATATATGATATATAGCTTATATATATATAAATATATTATATATAATATATATATATTATATATATTATATATTATATTATATATATATAGGTAAAAATTAATTCTTTCGTCTGAGTTCGATATTCGATATATCGAACTATACGATATTTAAAAATTAGATATATTCAATATAATCAAAATATGGTATCTCATTAAATTTGTATAATTATATATATATATAATAATAATATATATAATATATAATATTTATAATATATATATATATATAATTATAATATATTATATATATTAGTTATCATACATATTATAGGTTAGTGTCTAAAGCTGAAATCATGTAACTAGAGAACAACAGACCTACAGTAAGGCATACACATTGTTGCTATGCGTGGCACAGAAAAAAGACTTTTGACCGCAAAAAAAAATAGGGCGCCCGAGTGTTAAGGGGTGTTTAAAACTAACGATTACCCACGGGTAGACCCGCAAAGATGGCGGAAGTCGGGGTCTCTCGGCCTCTACGGTGGACTACCGGGGGGGACTAATCCCCTCCGGGGTATGAAACATACCCCCTCCGTCCCCATCGGCCTCCAGCCCCCTAAAAAAGGATAACTCCTTTTTAGTGGGCTTCGAGCCGAGCCCCCCTATATAGCCATTATATATATATATATATATATATAATATATATATATAATATATATATCATATATATATATATATATAATATATATACTATATATATATATAGTATTATAGTTATATATATGATGAAATAGTAGGGAGTTAGGGCGTCCCCGGTAAGTGTAGTTTATATTTCTTTCGTCATTGCATAGAATATAAAATTTAGAAATTGTACCTAGGTTCCCCTTATAAAACATGTTGCCATTTACTAGTTTATTTTTATCTCTCTTTGCTTTCTGTTTTTAAAAGATTGGCCCAAATGAAAATGTCTGTTAGAGGAGGCGGTTGTAAAATGTCCTAGCCTAATGACCTTCTCGATTATATAATTGTGATTAATGACACTAATGATTGAATACTATTTAAGGAAACTCACTAGATAAATTGATAGGTAGTACATCACTTTAAATTTTAAGTTTGCACAGCACAAGTGATATCAACTTAATCCTACAAGTGTCTAAAATCCCGAAATAGGGGGCGACTTTTTTTTGTTTATTATCGCTGGATATCGAGTATATCGAATGATACATCTGAGATATGTTTATGGTGCATATTCTGGGATGGGTTGATATTTCCAAAAACTAACCGTGATGAATCGAACGCTCTCATGAATCGTGATTAAAAATTTGAAAATAGCTGCATATTGTTAGTTGTTGGGATCATAATATTAGGTGTGGTCTGTTCATATTGTAGGGATTAGTGGGTATATATATATATTTAAGGATATTGTAGTAGTACTATATTTAGTAGGTTAGTATCTATACTAGTTTTATGGATGAGGTAGTATAGTGGATACTATATATATTATATAGTATGGGTTATAGTAGTGATATGTAGTATATAGTGGCTAGGTGTAGTATTCGGGGTTGTTTTTATACGTTTGACTGTATAGAAGTATGTCTTCGCTGATGAAGAAGTGAGTCGGATAGGTAAGATTTTGTAACGGATCTCGCAACGAATGGCAAAAAAGATTACGCTAATGTCTCACTATAGGTGACAGGACTGACACAGTGGATTGTAATTGTTATAATAGTTGTATATGTTAATATATATATTTATGATAATGCGAGTGTTCTATTTATATGGTAGTATTATAGCGCTATTAGTTGTTTTTATATGTAGGTGGTAGTATACTAGAATAGTATTATGATTAGTATGGGAGTTATTGATTATATGTGATATGTCTTAGGCCTAGGTATCATATATATATATTTAAAATCTGTTTTCTAGACCTATGCAAAAACTTTTCCTAACTCTACCGTATGCCTTAAGTAGCCTGTGCGCCCAGGTTAGGTAATTAGTTGACCTAAATGGACTTCTTGTTAGCCCCCTCCCATAGGGTAGCCGTAATCTTATATGTATCTTTGTGAGACTCAGTAGGACCTAACCCTAGATGATTTTTGTTAGCTCCAGAATTGTATGATCTCCCTACAGCCTACATTGTATATTTGGTATGTAGGCAAATGACGTATGCGCGGTAAACCTAACTGAATATGGATAGTATTTTAAGCCATGTGAAAGTGAAAATAACTATGGATATATCCTTATATATTCATTATTTTCGACCCTTATTTTCCTCATGTTTTATCATTTCTATATCTAGTACCTATTATATATTTATTTATATCCACCGTATACTTATTATTATTCCATGCACTCTTATATATACTTACCCAAGTTAACTTTAGTAGTAATAAATATTAAAAAAAAGAAGATGATATAAGTAATTATATATATTTATTAATATTACTGTTATTATTATAAATACTTATTCATCTTTTAAAATATCTGTAATTAATTAATATAGAGATCAAGGATGAGAAGTTATTATTAATAATTAAAATTACACTTTATATCAGAAACATCTCCTCTTATAGATTTCATTTCGGAAATCAATATTTATATTTTATAAATGAAATTTACACCTTGGAAATATAAATATTAAAAATATTATTTTGTTATTATAATAATATCTATTATACTAATTATTTTTTTAATACAATTCAATTACCAAATTATTTTATGATAAATTTTCAATAAATGTTGAAAAGAAATTTAAATTTCTTAACACGGAAATTAAGAAAATTTAATATTACTAATTAAAAGATTCAAAGCTTACAATTATTATTATATGATTATAAAAAATTGTTATTTTTTATTTCTTTTGTTATTTATAATTCTAGTAAAATATACTATCATAATTCTAAAGCCTAAGCACTACACAATCTTTTATTCAGTTACATTTCTTCCAGAATTCTTCTACTAAACCTTCCTTTCGATAAACATGAATACCGTAATAATGATGTTCTTTTACTATTTTAACTTAATAAAATAGAAAATATATATGATTATTAATTATACATAATTAATCTTTTTAAATAGCCAATTTATTAAAATTTTTTTTTTTCAATCTCTCAATAATCATAAATCTCAATTCCTCATCTATTCTATATATTTTGAGTTCCTTTATATTATATTCATAATTTTAATATTTATTATAATTATATTTATTATATATATAATTAATTATTTAATATATTATTATAATATTTTATTATTATTATATTATATTATATTATATATTAAATTTAATTTATTATATTATTTAATTTTATTATTATATTATTATTATTTATTATTTATATTATTATATAATCTTTTAATGTATATTATATTAATTATTATTTTTATATATATATATTTCTAATTATATTATTCGAATGAAATCTAAATTTAATTAGTTTTAGAGATATACGTTATTCGTGTGCCGGCAGGACTTTATACTAGGTTCTTAGTATTATTCAAAGTCGACTTTCGGTTATTTGTCTTTGGGTTAGATTCATCGTTAAAGGTAGATATCTTATCGTAATACGATTATCATGATATACAAAATCGTGAGATGACTATTTTGGTAAGATAGTTTTTTTTTTTCAATTAGTATTCAACATACAAATTCATTTGTGATATGATTTCAATAGTACCCTGGTTCAGCAATATATATATATAGCTATAAGCTATATATAGTGCTGTTACACAATATAATACATCACACCATAATATATATACTATATAATATATATATATATTAAGTATACATATCTGCATCAATATTATATAATATATAAAATTAATATATATTAATATTATATATTAATATATATTGCTGCTTAATTCGCTTATACGAAGCTGATGTAAAAAAAAATTCTATGTTCAAATTCGATGTTAATTTTGGATATTAAAATCGTATATCGATACTCAGTGAGACCTTACTAAATACCTCAAACTTAAAGTTTAATAAATATGACAATATTCTAGTATTGAAGATTGAGAGGATAAGAGAAGTATGGACCTGTGTACTTATATAGCTTGTTTAATATTTCTGTGCAACTTTTTAATGATGAATTTGTTATGATTTTATTAATGATATTCTGTTAAATGATTACATCTATGACTAAGTATTTACTAGTGCATTTTAACACTTTTATAAGTTTATTTTAGTAAATGACGCGATTGGCTCAAATATATGTAATTGAACGTGTTAATTCTTATAGCATAAGTCAGAAATATGTATTATTATTATTTTTATAGGGATTAAAATCTCAGAGATACGCCGTAAGACAGTTGAAAGTGAAAGTAACAATCGAAATTGTGGTTTGTTGTAAGCAATTTTATTATTGCTCGTACAAAGTTTTGATACCAAAATAACAGGATTTACGTATGCAAGCTTTTTTTGAAGAGAATTACCTATAAACTCGTAGAGTATGTCCTATTATATAATATAATAATATTAAATATGTATTATTTTTATACATCTATATATATATTAATATAATATTTATATTATATTATATATATAATATTAATATATATATATATAATATATTATATATATATATAATTATATTATAATATTATAAATATAATATATATTATATTAGTTATATATATTAATATATTTATATTATATATATTATAATATATTATATTGATTAAAAAATTCCCCGTTAAGTTAATTCAATCTTGATTTTGTGATTAAATTAAACACTGGGCCTATATAGTCAGAATGACCACAAGGTCATCTGCTATGGCCCAGATTCAATTCTGCAGCTGGGAATTCAATTGCTGGGAGAGTTATTTCTATTCTAATACACTCATTATTTGTATTCATACTCTCAGGGCGTTAAGTAAGAGATTAGAAGCAGTTTACCATATTATAAGTATAAGTGATTATATATAATATATCTATTAATATAATTTATATATTATAATAATATATGATAATAATTATAAATATATATAATAATTATAATATATTTATATTATTTATATATTCAAATAATTGCCAATTAGGTTAGGGCTAACCTTGGGGCTAACGCAAAACTTCATATAGGATTTTGTCTTAGCTTTGCGGGTCTATCAAAATACTCATTAGGTATTAAGAGATCTAAACAAAGTCCATTCAGGTTAGGTGCCTAACTTGGGGCTAACTAAATCCTTGGTTAGGTATTACTTGTGGGATATTAAAGTCTAGTTTAGAGAGTGTTTTTTGATAAGGTAGTACAACATTATTTTAATATAAACTATTAATATTAAGTATATAATATATGTAAATATAATATAATATTATATCATACATATAATATATATATATTATCATTATATTTATATATATATATATAATATTATAATATATATATATATATATATATTAGTATTATAATATATATATTATATATATATTAATATATATATTATATATTAATAATATTATCTCATAACTCGATTATATCGAAATAATCTAAGCTTCAGCCGAAAGAATTGAATTTTTTTTACAGTATTATTAATATTAATATATATTATAAAAATTTTAAGTAGTAGGCACGTTAATATATAGTATTTAGATGTTAGTAATAGAAAATAATTGAATAAATGTAGGTAATAAATATATATAGAACGTTTAGAGTGTATCTAGCTAGGTAGGTATTGTAGAAAAGGGATATAATATATATTTATAGATAATATAGTAATGAATATAGATAGAATTGGGAAATGAGCTTATACATGCTAAGTATACTAGACATTAGGCGCCAACACTAATTAAATAATTATTTAATATTATATATTTCAAAAGTCACCTAAGTTTGGTGGTATTGGAACCTTAACCTCTTTAGGATGATTAAGCAAAGAGTGTTACCCTCCCTTAACCTACGATTAGACTAAATGAAATCTGCCAGTATTCCTCACTGAAAGCTTTGCTCGGCAGAGGATGTGAAGGTCATTTGTTGACTATCTAATACTCCAGTAAGATCTCTCACCTCGCTCAACACTCGGGTTAGTAGTGTAACACTTGGGGTAAAATTTTATTTACGGAGCATAAAATAGGTATTATACATATGAACATTTAATGGCCTTAAATTCAGTTGCAATTTTATTTGTATTATTTTTCAAAAAGTTCCTAAGTGAAGTTTTGAACCCTTAACCCTTCAGGATCGTTAAGATATAATATACCATAGAAAACATACAAATAAATTCACGATTATAAGTGACCAAATTGTCCATGTATATACCTTTAATTAGCTCTCTGAATGAAAAATTTTACCCAAGTGTTTACCTCTGACCCGAGTGTGGGCGGGTAGAGAGATCTGTCTGGAGTTTAGATGTCAACGACATGCCTCACTCCTTTTTGGGAAGTATGAAGCAAAGCTTTCAGTTGAACCTGGCAGATTCTTCATTTTAGACTCATCGTGGTTACAGGGGTTAAATAACTCCTTTAGGCTTAATCATCACTACAAGGGTAAGGTTCAAACCACTTAGGGACTTTAATGAAAATAACAAATTAACCAAAAAAAAATTAAAGTTTGTTTTTATGTCGTATATAATGTATGTGCATTTCAGTATCATTTGTATGTTTTTAGTTATGTTTTATATATTATATATATATACTATTATTATTATATATATATATATATATATATATATCATCTTTATATTTAATATTTATATTATATATTTTTAATTTAATAGATTGCATAAAAAAATATAAAGGTTATTAATATATATTATTATTAATTATAATATTAAATATATAATATATTATATATTTATATGTCTGTAGTTTCTAGGTAATTCCTATGAACTCCTATGCAAGTAACTCTAACTTGTAAGATAGCAATAGCCCTGTAAACCTTATTGATGACTCTATGACCGTAAATCTAGCCCCTACACCTTTACTGATCCACTTGTGCACCTTAAAAAACTAGCCTAACCTTATAATTTGGTTATATCCACTGATGCCGTAAAACTAACCATTAACACTTTACTTGATCCAGTAATGTGCCGTAAAACTTAGCCTATCCATTTACTGAACTATGGGTCAATTTCAATAAAATTTTTTAATTTTTCCTCCAACTCTTATATAACCTGAACATTTCATATTTAAACATTTTACTCACATCATTTATCTTGGAAAAATCAAGTTCAAATGATTATGGCAATAATAGAAAAGCTTAAGCAAACTCCATATTCGTTTTTGGCATTTTATCAAATATATCCACTCACATATCCATTATTATTTTGGAATCTTTAACACTACCATCATTACACTTAATACCATGTCGCGCTGCACTATATATAACCTATTATGAAATAATCACTTAGAAGCCCCCACAGGGTCTTTCAATTGTAGTATTCAATGATTATGTATCTATGTATATACCAATAAATTTATTGTTACACAGAGAGAATAAGGAATTATAGTTTTTTTAAAGATAGTTTCATAAATGTTGTACAAATGTGTTGATCACGGATAGTGAAAATGTACGGTGTTGGTATAAGTGAGTGATCAGGGTGCAGGCTGGTTAGTCCATCGATTGATTTGTTTGGCACGAGACAGATTGTTATCAGGTTTGCCCATCTCTATCGTCTTTTCATGTGTGGTGTAATTTCATGGATAGGTTAGTAGCATTGAGCCTTGTGTTATAGTTTTGATGTGAAGCATGATGAGTCTCCTCTGCACCCTGGCACGCACCACGTGCTCCTATAGGAGCGGGGTTTGCTCGTGTATAGCATTCATGTAACTGTCATACCGAATACCCCACGCGGCCTCCCTGCTCATAACCCTTGGCAGCGGATTTTTAGAGTCCCACTCACACACGAGACGCTCGGCGGGGGATGGAACCTGTGTTTCCACTCTCTGGCGTGCTCACTGAGTTCCCTTGGAGAATCCCTACCCTTGAAAACCTGCCAGTGCTCGCGCGTCGCGCCCACGTTCACCGCTTGTCTCCTTAACATAACTTTGAGGCCTTGTGCTCTCGCACATGCACCTGCAAGAGTACACTTCGCAACTAAGGGAAACGGCGGTTGCCATGTATGTCGTCTCAGAACCTCCTACGCTCTCGGATTCTTATTCCGTCTCACAGGAAAAGATGCAATATGGTGAAAGTAACGACACGCGTACAGTTCGAGGGGTTACCGGTGCATTATCCGGAGTGGTCTCTAGTTGCGCATTTATACCTGCGGGCTTGGAGAGTGAGAGTCTTTCTCATAGGAAGTAGTTCGGCCTTACATCCTGAAAATGTGTTCTTTTCAGGTTTGGTATAAAGATACAGCATTTGGGAGATTTTATGTTGATGAATGATGGCATTCATGAAAGCTTTTTGTATGAAACATGAAAGGTAACGTAATGGCCTAAGCCTACCGTGTAAGCCTAACTGAACATCTGTGTCATATAGGCATCAAACTTGGTAAGTATGATAGTTAGTTTCTCTGTATGGGAGTAGGTTACGTTTTTTATGAGTAAATATTTTGTTACTTTTTACTGTATATTTAAAAGTGTAACTTTTTTAATGTTGACTGGTATCTCGTAATTGGATGTATTTTGAAGGAGATATACACGTTTAGTGTTAAGAGGAGTATTTGATCTGGGATTATTCGGATATAATGTGCTTAGCTGCTGATTATATATGATTGGAAAAGTGGAGATAATTGAGTATTTTGTATGGTCCACTTGTATTAGCTACCTTATAAGTTTCTTAGATAAAGTATGGGTACTTTTCTAGTGAGAATGTTGGTAAGCAAGATTATCTTTCAGGTAGGTGTCAGTGTGCTGTTATAGGTTTGTCGTTGGTTGAAAAGAACATTAATATTTGCTTAGAAAAGATTTCATAGTAGTGATGAGATTTTTAGACATACGTTATATTGATCAAGATAGAAGAACGTATGTGTTACGTTTTCTGATGGTGAGATTATTCCTCTGTGTAGGGGTCAAGGTAATAAGGTGAGTAAGCAGAGAAGAATTATATTTTATGATAGTAGTAGTTTTTTTATTGGTGACTCAAATTAATGGTGATACATTCGCTGGAAAATAATGGACTTGATACTAATAAGGATCAATAGATCATAGTCGGTGGAAGAGGGTGGCGGTGGAGATAGGGAAAGTGTTGGGGTTACAGGTTGGCGTTTGTGCGAAGTTTGCTTAATTTGACTTTAATGACTCGCTTTAGGACAATCCAGTACAACGACTTACTACTGTTATCTTTATTGGAACATTTTCAGATTCAACCAGAGACATATATTTCATTGAATCGTTATGGATTGGATAGAAATCAACATTTTGATTATGCAATTCGATTGTTGAGAAATATATTTATAGGTTAAGATTTATATGCAATGGGACGCGTAAAAATTATTTTGTTGTAATTAGGTAGCTAGGCGATGTTAAGTAAATAAAGGTGGTATAAATTAATTTAGTAATGAAGCTTAGCAAAGATTAGATATCGTTGGGTGCCGGTTTATTGGGACATGTCAAGTAGCAAGGTTGAGGATAATTTTGTTAAATAGTTACCTGAGTTCGGTGAAACTGCTTTACAATGCTCAAATGTAGGCTCTAAACGCGCCATATTGAATCACTCTTTAACAGAGCACATGGCTGAGAAATTGGAATTAGTCGATCATAGGTGTACGAGGCGTTTCCGTGTAATGGCCGAGTGTTTAGTCACTTTTGCTGTCTGTCACGTGAGCTGATCGCGGCAACTGTTGTTTGAAATTCGTAGTCAGTTTATTTCGTCGCTTAGAAGAGTTAGTGCGAGAACGGGATTGCTTGCTCTTGTAGGTATATGTTTAACAATATATTGGCTTACGTATTTCAGGTGATAAGCGTATGGTTGTTTCTGATCAAGTATAGAGACCCTGGTCTACTTTGTTTACCGCTTAGCTATTATTGTTTTCGGTTCAGAATACTTTGTAAAGATTCATTTTTGATGTATGTTTTTTCAAAAAATATGTACTCGATAAATTTTGACATGAAACAATAGTAATTCAAATTAGATCATACTTTAGATTTCATTGCGCGAAACGGGATCAGGTCGGAGGGGCCGCCATGGATGGGTGTTGGGTGGTTTGATGTTACTGATCATTACTACTTTTAACGGTGTGGTAAAAGAACCGCAACTTTTTACGTTATAAACATGAAACACTTCTAATGAAATTTTAGTAAAAATATTTGTAATGTTTTAAAACTCAATATTAACAAAGAGTTAAGTGTTTTTTGGTGGTCCTGTATGGCGTCAAATATGACTGTGAAACTCAATAGATATTAATAAATTTCAATTGTGTGGTGGGTGTCGATAAGGGTATGAGTATGGTGTGTTTTTTAGATTTTAAACTTGATTTATCTGTCATTAAACTGAATTTACCATCTTTTAGGGTTAGTAATAAAGGCTAATTTTTTAAGTTAATGTTACTTTGAAGCAAAATATAAATTCTTAGTAAAAAATTTATTTTTTTCTAAACAAAATTAAATAATAAATTAAGATAAAAGTTTTTGTTATGTTATATCAATATGAACTTGAATCCCAGTAAATAAGAAAAAGTGTTAATTGGGGGAGTGGTAGGTGGGTGGTTTGTATTACTGATTTACTGTTTTGTACGCAAATTTTTAATTTAAGTAATTTACAAATAAATGAAAAATAGTATATATTTCTAAATAATTTAAGTAAAAATTTTTTTTTTAACAAATATAAAATAAAATATATTTAAGTTTTGTGTTATGTTTAGAAATATGACCGAAATCAATAGATCAATACATCAAAAGAATTCAATAGATTAATTAGTAAGGGCGGAATTGTACGGGTGGGTGGTTTGATTTTAACTGATTTACTGTTTTTTGGGTATGTAAAAAACGCAAATTTTTTAAAGTTTATAAACATAAATGAAAACATTAAAAATTTTAGTAAAAATACATATTTTAACAATTAAAATAAAATTAAATAAGTTTTTTGTTATGTTATACATAAATATGACTTTGCATATCATATTAGATCAAGTAAATTTCATAATAGTTGTATTCGAAAGATAATGTAAACTTGTTTTGATTTTTCATTAGATTTTCTAATTGTATCATGGTATGGCGTTTTTGTGGTATGGTTGTTGGTTTTTTTCAGTATTTTTCACTGATTTTAGGGTTATTGTTAT